>JALPQD010000357.1:1087037-1272037 GCA_023101885.1 Typhlomys cinereus | reverse complement strand
GACTGCTGGGGTCCCACTGGGGCATCTGACTGTCCCACGGAGAACTGACTGAAGTGTGTCATGGGAGCTCAGAAGCTCTGTACGCCTGGGAACATGTTACAATCGATCGACTCTGCTCTCGGACAAAGAAGGCGACTCCACGAGTGGCCCCTCCCTGGCCGGATCTGCTTCCCACCGCCTGTGACTAGCTAAGTCTGCATCCACACCCTTTCCCTCTCTAGGTTTCTTCTGATCTGAATCTACTTTTTTTGTCCAACTGGACCCTTTGCTTAGAAGTCCAGGGGAACCTGGACAGACGCTGGTGTCTCTAGGTGGCATATGGTCTCTATATACAGAATGACGCTTTGACACTTCAGACCAGATGTGCTCTGGGGTCTCAGCTGGTGGGCGCAGCTTCATCCCCAGCCCTCCCTGCCTCTGTCCCCCCGCCTTTTCTTGCCCCGGGAAGCTCACAGATGAGCGCCCAGCTTGCCTCTGGAGGTGTGAGCTCCTTGCATTCTCTCTGACGTGAGATCCCACTTTTCCTGTTGACAGTCAGCGGAAATCCCAACAGCCAAGTACAATACAAGAGACTTGTGACTAAAGTTCACGCGATTCACACCCCTCTATCTTGTCTGGCCCCCACAAGGGTATTTAGAGGAAGACCATCCAGAGGTAAAGCCGTGGTGCTTTCCCACCCTTCCTGCATTCAACTGTAGGGCTTCTGAGGCCTGTACTTATCTGAGTGATTCCTCTGCAGTTTGAGGGATGAGAGACCAGGGGTGTGTGGGTGTAGGGGGAGGGGTCCAACCCACACTTGCAGGGGCCAGGGTGTGGCTGGAAACAGTCAGGGTGAGAATGTGACTTGGATTCTGTCCTGACCCCACCCTGGAATCAGGGGATGAGCTGTGCAGCGCTGCTACATACTCCGGGAAGAGAACCAACACACAGCCCATCTTCCAAATTCCTGCCTCCCTCCCACCCAAACCCTGCCTGGACAGAGACAAGCTCAGGGCCTGGGAGGAGGTGGAGCTACCTGGCCCGGCAGGCCGAGGTAAAGGAATTCCCTCAGGACTTGCTAAAACCTGACACAAGAGCAGCGGCTGTGTGAGCATCTTCGACCACAGGCAGGGAGGGCCCAAGCCAGTGAGTGGACAGACAGGGTCCCAGGTTACAAGGACCTAAGTTTCCTCCAGCTGTTCCTTGCTCGGGTATCTAAAAACCACAGCACACAGGTTGATTTGGACCTCTTGGGTCCCTTCTGTCTTAGGATCTGGCAGATGGGTCTTAGAGGCAGCCCGGCCAGCCCGCTCCTTGGGGCCTCAAGATAGGTACCCCTAGGCAGCAGGAGGCACAATCCGGCCCTCTTTGCCCTTCTTTGTCTGAGGTACTGAGAAGCCACCTTGGGAACAGCCCACTATCGCCAGTCTGGTATGTATTAAGATACTCTAAAGAAAGACAGTTATGCCAGGTGGAAGCGAGGGCGGCCTGCGTTTCCGGTCCTGGTAGGGCGGAGCCTGTGAATCCCGGGGCAGAGTAAACAAGGAGGAGGTGGAGGCGTCCATGGTGGTTCTCGAATTCGTCCGTGGTTCTACACACACATACATACATACACACACACACATACATACACACACGCGCACACATGCATACACGCACAATTGAATAAATAATAAATAAATAAATTTAAAAAAAAAACTTAAAAAAAAAAAAAGAAAAAAGAAAGACAGTTACGCAGACTATTGAAATCGTGGACTCCAGGAAACTGGAATTTCCCCCAGAAATCTCATGCTGAGAGATTGACACCTGGTGCTAGCCGAAAGAGGAACTTGTTCCACGGAAGAGATTTCACAGGGTTCTGACAAGCTGTCACACTACATTGCAAGATAAACTTGGAGCCCAGACAAGGATGGGTCAGGGATGGGTGGGGTCACGCAGGACTATTTAGTTATGCATCCTTCCTGCCTTTTCCTTAAACCTAGTCCTCATCCTGACGTAGACTTGGGGGTGTCCTTTCTCCCAGTGTGGCATGTTGAATAAATCTTTCTCTGATTTTCACTATCACTTGTCTTTGAAGATGGGTGGTGGAGCCTAGCTTGCCACGGCCGCCAGCACCCGGACTCTGACCCTAACAACTCAGGCAGCACTACTTGGATGGGCTTCCTAATTATAACAAGACATTGTGCTCCGGCTCTGAAAGAAGGAAAGACAGACAGACCGAGATTTAGAGGCTGCAGAAGGAGCAAGAGAGCCCAGGAGTCTGGAGATGCATTATGCAGGAAAAGAGGGTGCAAAGAAAACAAGCCGCCAGGCCACAGGACCTGTTCATTGCAACATTGTAGCAGGAAGCCGCCACCCCAGCCATGCAGAGAACCAACGTTGTTATTACGTGCATTCTGTATAATGGCCTGTTGGCATATGTTATTATTAATATATATGTGTATCCACTAGACAGACTACGGAGGTCAAATGTGGTCAGGAGTGAATAAACGACTTAAAGTATCAGCGCCTACACAAGTTCATTTTCATTGAAGGGATTTTATTTTATATCTATGGGGGGAATCATGTGACTGTTTTAGCTTAGGTCCCCTGTCAGCCTCCTGTAACAGAACAGGACAAAAGACCCTGGGGCTCCCGGGTCAACACCCCACATCTTAGATCCACACAGACTGGACGGCCTCTATTTTGTGGGTTTTGAAGTGCCCATAGCTACCACCCCCCCCCTCCCCTTGCAGACTTTGATCTAAGTCCTGCCCAGAACCTCTGAGACAGGGTGTCACGTAGCCCATGTTGACCTCAAACTCTGTGGTTGAGAATGACTTTGAAATTCTGGTCATTGTCAGATTGGCGAGAGGCAAGAAGAGAAGCGGTCTGCTGAGGAATCTACGCCCCCACCTCATCCCCAGGACAGAATCCATGCAGCTTATCTCCCCCACCAGGCCTTCCCAGAAGGCAGATATCTGCTTTTTTTTTAGGAGGTTGCCTGTCATCTCTGGAGTCTTTTCTATAGTCTAACACACACTGGCTCACTTTCTTTAATCTGCATCACAGATCCACATGCTTTTGGATGAAAGAAGACAAATCCCCAACAAGCAGGCAGAACCCAGCAGACCACGCATTCAAGTCAAAGAGGGCACCCCAGATTCTGGTCTGCACCCCCATGGAAATGAGGCTTGTACCCCCCCATCACCCCCCCCCAAGCTTCCAGGTCTCTAAAGCTGGTTCCCATGGGGAGACTCAGGCCTCAGACTCGTCCCTTTTATGGGCTCGCTACCTCTAGGGGGGACTGCAGTCTCCAGTCCCAAGTCGACCCCCCCCCCGCCCCCCACCCCCATGTCCAGAGTTCCCCAGAGGCAGCCTCACCTCGAGCCAGATTCCCAGAGATGAAACGGAAGAAGAAACTGATGATGTCGCCCAAGTGCTTCTTGCAGCCACGCTGGCACCCGTGCAGCCGCAGGCGGACACCCTCGCCCCGCCCCGCCATGGCAATGGCCAACTCCCCACTGCCCTGCACACTGTCCCCTACTTTTGTGCCTGCCTGAGAGAAAACACCTTTCTTTTTCTAGAACGTTCCCTGCCCACACCCACTTCAGGCTTGTCTCTTTTTCGATCTTGTGTGTCTCTTGGTCTCAGCCGATCTCTGGGTCTCTGTCTTTGCTTTCTGGTCTCTGAAAAGTTCCAAGAGCTGACTGCCCCTTGACCCCCAGCCCAGGCCGCTGATATTTCTGTCTCGAGCCTGCCCCTTGCCAGTGCCTGGCTCCCCAAGCTGCAAAAAGGCAGAATGGGGGTTGGATGGGAGGGCTGGCATCTCTCCTGAGCTCCCGGCACCCTGGGAGGAGGTGACACCCGTGTGACTTACCAGCCCAGGGTGTGATCTCACCACTGGGCCCAGGGGCCTCCTTGCAGCCAGATGGGAACAGCCTGCTCCCCCCAACCCCCCAGCTTGGGTCTCTTCTTGACCTTTGGCCTTGGTTCACTACCCAGACCCCTAGCCCTATCCAAGAGTCTTACAAGATACAGCCAATACCTGGCGGGAGCGAGAACTGATGACTCCCTTCTTTTACAGAGCACCCACAGGCTGGGTACCGCTGGGCACTGGAAGACAGCCACTCATCTAAGCAGCCCTTTGAGCGATGTGCAACCCCCATGATGAATCTATATTCCCTTTCCCTGCTTTTACTTATAGAACTCAGGTTCTGTCAGAAAACAAAATGTGCTCGCCCCCCCCCCAAAAAAAAACCATATCATTCTAGGGCTGGGAGTTAATTGGCAGAGTTCTTGCCTAATATTCAAAGTCTGGGTTTGATCCCTAGCACCACAAAAACCCAGCTGGGTAACACGTGCCTGTAATTCCAGCACGCAGGAGGTAGAAGCAAGAGGATCAGAATTTCAAGGCATCCTCAGTCACACAGCAAGTTCGAGGTCAGCGGGGCTGCATGAGACCCCATCTCAAAACAAGACAAGGACAAACAAAACAAACCACCAGTCTTCCGCCTTCCTTAAACCCAGTGCAAGTCACTTCCTAACCCAGATGAAGCCCGGTTGCTCGGGGATCCTGCTGTGCACAATGCAGGCAAATCAAAACGCCCCCCTCTAAGTGAAAGACAGACTCACGCCTCGTTCTCTCTGCCATGCAAAGAAGGTGCAGCATTTGGCGACACGCATGTTGCTCCCAGCTGTTGACTGAGAGCAGGCAGAAGAAGCTGGGCCACAGGCCTAGGCCCGAGCCGGCAGCTCTGCCCTTGGGCCTAATGACCCGGTAATGTTCAGTGACACATTATATGCCTAAGGCAAGTGAAGAAGCCTAGATACTTTCAGTTTTCTACAAGAACCCTGTTGCTTTGGCATCCTCCTCTGGCCCCGGGCCTAGGAGGCCTATGCGTGTATCTCTCCATCGCTGGGAAGCTGCTGCAGCTAGGCCGGAGCTGGGGCAAGAAGGTGCTGGGCAGGCACAGGTTAAGCAGGCTGCTCAGTCTCCCAAGGGACCGGCTGCCTCGCCTTCCCTGCCTGCCACACCAAGGCCCCCACAGAAATCCCTTAGCTGCGTGAGAAGGGAAGTCACATGTGATTGACAGGCGCAACTACAGGATATGTGACATGAAGAAGTGAGGTCCCTCAGGGCAAGGGCGGTGGAGATGGGGGCATCTTTCTGGTGGTGAGATTGGCGTGCACATATGCTTGCGGGAGGTAGCCCGAGGGGTCGCTTCACATTGATCATGATCATCCATTGGGTGGGGGATGGGGTGGAGGGTACGAGCATAGAAAGAGCGATGAGGTGGGAAGTGGGTCCTTTGTTCATGCCACTGAAGGCGTGCCAGGGCCAGGCAGGTGCCCGGCAGTCTGGAAGCAGGTGGCTTCTGCTAGCCACCACAGCGCTCACTCACGAACAAAGTACCATTTATCTCCCTTGACTCACACGACTTAGGCTTCAACAGAAGAGCCTCTTCCTCTTTCTGGCCGCTGAGGCGGCAGTTGGTGTAGTGTGCCCAGGAAGCCAGTAGGTGGCAGGCCGGATCTGCAACATCATCTCCCAGCCGGCCAAACCATCCTTAGTCTCAGGGGGACTGACCCACAGCTGAACTCGGGGTTCTGCCCCACAGCTGTGCACACCTCACACTAAACTGAGGGGCTCTATTGACAGTGAAGGGAGAAGGTGGAAAAGGCTTCAGGCCTTGGAGTATCTCCCTTGTCCTTACCCCTGATGCAGCCAGCCTTGTGGATCATGTTTAGGGTACATATGCTATTAAACATGTTCACCCCTTCCGGCCACGGAACGGTCAGTGACTAAGAGAAGCAGGGAGGTGAACCCCTCACGCCATCCCACCCACTCAGCACTTTCCCAAGGTGCAGATTTAGATCGAAGAGGAAGAAGGCATCACCTCCCCCCAAAAAAGAGCGAGATCTAGTGGGTCTGCTGATCTTGAGATGGTCACCTAGCCTGGCCCTCTGATCTCCTACTATCCCGGTGAGTGGTCCCTAATCCTCCAGTGAAAAGAGGTGTAGCTACGAAGAGACGGGCAGAGAGGACCGCGTCTCAGTATAGTAGCTTCTCCTGGCAGAAACATTTGCTGGTATGTGGTACAAAGTCATGGGGAGCTCTGAGTAGCGCACCCCCCTCCCCATGAATGGGACTACAGAGACTGCAGCCTCTGAGGGGTGAGGTCTGTGTGACTTGTCCCTGGAGCAGACGGTCAGCTCGTGCTGCAGGTCCAGGCACATAGACTCCCTCCATGCCCCCTGGAACCTGCCCAGGGATCCCGTGGGATTCCCCCTGCAGGGAGGGAGGGGCAGGAGCAGCCCTGGCTCTGTGAATGGCGGTGTTGTGTCACACGCAGCTGTCCAGGAAGGGAACGTTTCCCACGGTGGCGGTGACTGAGAGGAGACGGTTTATTACACTCGTGTTCCTCGTGCTTCCAGAATTTCTGTGGCCATCCCAAGACCTAGGACCACTGACGTCCCGCTTCACCCAGTAGCCAAGACCCCAGGTTGTTGGAGGGGAGCGGGATCTAATTCCCATTAAACACTCGAAGAAAACCAAGTCCCTGACTGGGGAGGCCGACCCGGGAAGCAGGTCTGTCCAGGTGGCGGCTTCAGCCGCGCCCGAAGCCACACCCTGCAAGGTGCCCTGCCAGCAAGGGCTGCAGAAGCTGCCGACACAGAACAGGCCCACGTCCCAGCTCCGGGCCCTCGAGGAAAAGCCCTCAGGTTTCCGGGCTGAGGATGAGCACTTCTAGGTGGGCAAGGTCAAGGTGTCTGCCCCTCCCCCTCGTCCTCAATGCCTTATCTTAGAGGTCATCTCCGCTGTCCACCTCTCAGTTCCTGTGGGTGGTCACTCCCAGCACAGAGCCACCGTTAAACCTTGCCCTTACCCCTAGAGGTCCTTGAATCCTGTCTGCTCACTGTGGAGGTCCCAGTTCCCCCAAGTCTTGGGAACACTGCTCCTCACTCGGTCGTCCCAGACATCTGTCTCTCTGGCCCTGCTCCCGATGAATGGAAAAACCCCGACAACAAGGGCGCAGTGTCTGGGCCTCCCGATAGGCACCTGGTGCTTAGGACACGTGGCAGACTCACTGAGCATGCCACGGCGCTGTCCTGAATGATTCGCCTTGTTCTCTGCACCCCGAGACTAGAGGCCCATCTGCATGCCGTGTACGCAAAGCCCCGGTGTGGCTCCAGCGGGGGGCTCCTCTCCAGAGACATACACTGATGTGTTTGGATTGAGGAGCGGTGGCTCAGAAACTCACCCCTGGGAAACAAGGGTACATCTGGGGTTCCAGCTCCTCAGCCTGTGGGGTCCCTGGGAGACACCTGTCAGGTGGGTACTCCGGAGGTCAGGCTGAGCCATTCATTTACTGTCTTCTAGCATCCAGGCCTCAAATAAGATGACAAGATCTGCAATCTCTGCTTCATATAACTTATGCATCCAGTCATAGCTGCTGTCAGTAACAAACCGGTGGGAAATCCACCAAACATGTCCACCCAGGAGAACACGGACTGAGCTGGACTGGACCCACCCTGGCCCTACCCTCTACTGTGTGTGTCTCTGAATAAAGTGATTGTGCAAAGGTCCTGCCCTCCAAGAAGCCGCCCGACCTGGGCAGGGCCTTCGGCGTGGCTGTTCCCATCCTGTGGTGACGGTGAACACACCTCGCCTGCTGCCCGCCTGACTGGCTTTTCTCCCTGTCCAGCCACACTCAGCATGTCCTGCTGCCACAGCTCCACGCAGCCCCGTCCAGGGCCACAGAAGACAAGCGTGGGGAATCCACTGGGCATCTGCAGGATTCATAAGTGGAAGGAGGATGCTGCTCCAACACCCCCTCAGTGCTTCCTGCCACCCAGAAAACTCAGCATGATGGAGGCTGGGAGAGGCTCAGAATTTCAGGGAGAGAGGCACAAAACTGAGCCGGTTAGAGCGAATCTGAGCCTTTGGGCATGGGTCAAGGTCACACCGGAGTCTTCCGCTCCTTTTGATCTTGGCCACCGCCTAGTGGACAGCGGGGATATTTTCACCAGAGGCAGAGCAGACAATGCTGTAAAGGTGCTTAGAGTGCTTCGTCCACCTGCAAGACCTGTCCCTATGTCCCCAATATAATTGGGGGCCACAAGACTCCCACCCACGTAATCATGAGCTAGCATGTTTGTGGGGGAGGTTCAGTGAGGAGCATCAACTGACAGTCTGGCAGAAGGGGCCAGCGCTCTTCAGGGTGCAATAGTGTTGGAAGCAACTGGAAGTGGGGTTTGCAGATAGAAGATGTGTCTTGGCATGCAGCTATCCTACACACACACACACACACACACACACGCACACACACACACACACACACACGCTCATGTGCACCGAGCAAACACCCCTCTAGGGCTGGGGACCAGCCACGGTGTCTGATGCTCACCTCAACTTCTCTGCATATGTGTGCCACCACACCCAGAAAGCTGGGACCCTGACTGTGCCCATTATCCACACAAAGAGATTGAGGATCCCTGGGAATTACCCGGATAGAAAGAGTGAGTTCTCCAAGAAAAGAAACAGAGCAGGTCTCAAGGTTAAGCGTGTGTGTGTGTGTGTGTGTGTGTGTGTGTGTGAGAGAGAGAGAGAGAGAGAGAGAGAGAGAGAGAGAGAGAGAGCTTCCAGAGTCCGTTCTTTCCTTATACCAATGGATTCTAGTGATTGATCTCAGGTTAAGCCCCTTTATGCTCTGAGCCATCTCATGGCCCTAGACGCCTTTTAAACCTGGGACGGCAGATTCTCCACGTGCCTGCATGTGCACGAACTCTAGTGGGGCCATGCAATGTGCCCGGCAAGTTGTTAGGGGACTGCTGCTCCATGTGCATGGTGGGTGTGTGTGTGTACAGCCAGGTGTGTGTGTGTGCGCGCGCGCGCGCGTGCAGAATGTGGGGAATTCCTGAGGCTGTCTGCACCTCCTGTATTATCTTCTTGAGAAATACTAAAAACGGCTGACAGCAACAGCAAGCACAGCGCAGCCATTGGTGCCGGATCCCTCGCAAACACCCCGAATGCCAACCCTGGCCTCCGGGCACATGGGGTCCGGCTCAGGAGAGCCGGGGCAGGCCATCTGTAACCGTGCCCTGTGGGGCGCGCAGGGCCCTTTGGGCAGAGGATACAGGCGATGTCTCAAATAACCCGCAGGTGTTCTGGCGGGGCAGTGCCCGCGCTCCCAGCGCTCCCCGCTGCCGCCCGCGCGCTCCCCGCTGCCGCCCGCGCGCTCCCCGCTGCCGCCCGCGCGCTCCCAGCGCTCCCCGCTGCCGCCCGCGCGCTCCCAGCCCTCCCCGCTGCCGCCCGCGCGCTCCCAGCCCTCCCCGCTGCCGCCCGCGCGCTCCCAGCCCTCCCCGCTGCCGCCCGCGCGCTCCCCGCTGCCGCCCGCGCGCTCCCAGCGCTCCCCGCTGCCGCCCGCGCGCTCCCAGCGCTCCCCGCTGCCGCCCGCGCGCTCCCAGCGCTCCCCGCTGCCGCCCGCGCGCTCCCCGCTGCCGCCCGCGCGCTCCCCGCTGCCGCCCGCGCGCTCCCCGCTGCCGCCCGCGCGCTCCCCGCTGCCGCCCGCGCGCTCCCCGCTGCCGCCCGCGCGCTCCCCGCTGCCGCCCGCGCGCTCCCAGCCCTCTGCTGGGGGCAGTGGATCTGCCTGCAGCTCCAGGCCCTGCGTGGAGCAGGCGTCCTCAGTGCGGGGAGGGTATGGGTGAAAACAGACACATCTGTGGACAGATGTGGCCTGAGGTGGCCTTGGGAAGGACAGAGCCTGGAGAAATCCCCACTTGATCCCTGAACCCCAAGTCCTTACCTGAGCCCTGCGGGGCGGTGCTAGACAGGATCCACTTGACCAAGCAGCAGCGCATGAGGGCCTGGCGGGTGAAGCGGGGCCTCTGCCACTTGGCGCCCTCCTTCTTGCTCAGCGCCGTGCGCCCAGGGTTGCCCACGAGGTCGCCGTCTGACGCCTTCATCGCCTCCTGCAACGGGAGTAGGCGGAGCAGCCTGAGCCCCGGCTCACGGGGGAACCTCCAGACCACCCCCAGACCAGCTGACACCCTCAGGAAGGCAGTCATAACCCTGTGGGGGTCCCCTAGACCATGCCTGCTCTCTGCCACTCTGCACACCGAGAGATTCCAGAGAAGCGAGGGGTCCTGTGCACCCCCCCTTAACGCAAGCCAGGCGGCCAGAGCTGGAGAGTCCCTTGGTGACTGGACTGAAGCCCATGGAGGAGAGAAGGCTCCACACAGGGGGAGGGAGCTCAACAGGGGGACTTCCTCCCTCCCCAGAGACCCTGCTCTGCCTGGCTTCTCACCTGACGGTGACCTGAGGGTGGGCGAGAGGCTGGTGGCCAGCTGGAAGGGCACATTAATGGACCCCACAGATCAATGATGAAGCAATTGAAGCAACAAGATGGGGGAAGCTGAGAGTGGGTTCTTGAGGGGCACTGGGGGCTGAGGAAATGGCCGTTGAAATCTAGAACCCACATTAAACAAACAAGCCATGTGGCAGAGCGTGTGGGGGTGCGTGGGGGGCATGTGCTTGTAATTCTGATGCTGAGAGGTGGGGATAGGTGGATCCTGGGGGTCACTAATCAGCCAGTCTAGCCTACTTGGTGAGTTCCAGGTCAGTGAAAGACAAGGAAAGAAGGGAGGAAGGCAGGAAGGGAAGGAGGAAGGCAGGAAGGGAAAGAGGGAGGGAGGGAGAAAGGGAGGGAGGGAGGGAGGAAAAAGGGAGGGAGGGAAGGAGGGAGGGAAGAAGGAAGAAAGAAAGGGAAGAAAGGAAGAAGGAAGGGAGGGAAGAAGGCAGGAAGGGAGAAAGGAAGGAAAAGGAAGAAAGGGAGGGAAGAAGGCAGGAAGGGAGAGAGGGAGGGAAGGAAGAAAGCAGGAAGGGAGGGAAGAATGGAGGAAGGAAGGAAGGAAAGAAGGAAGAAAGGGAGGGAGGAAGGAAAGAGGGAAGAAAAGAAGGAAGAAGGAAGGGAGGAGAGGAGAAGGAGAGGAAGGAAAGAAGGAAAGCAGGGAAGAGAGAAGGAGAGAAACAGAGAAACAGAGAAAATGAAACAGAGAGCAAAAGAGAGAAGAGAAGAGAGGAAAGGAGGGGAGGGGAGGGGAGGGGAGGAGAGGGGAGGGGAGGGGAGGGGAGGGGAGGAGAGGAGAGAAATGTTACTTGAAATGACACCTGAAGTTCTCTTCTGGCCTCCATAATGCACACACATACACACACACACCACACAGACACACAGACACACAGACAAACAGACAGACACACAGACAGACACACACACACACACACACACACACGAGTATATGAGCCTGCGGGTGTGCTTTGGACAAGGACTGCCGGGGTCACGCTGGAGGGCCGAGCAGAGAGAGTCGCTTCCTGACAGCAAAGCGTCTCCGTCCCGGCTCTTCCACCGCAGTCAGTGCCGAGCCGTGGCCGGGTGGCCGCTGCCAGGCAGGCTGCACCCAGCCCCTCTCTGACTCGATGTTTTTGTGCCTGTCGTTGCAGGCAGCAAGGGAACGGGTACATCTCCGGCCCCCAGAGGCCTCCAGGGGCTGCGCTGGATCAAGGCCCCGTGGAGCCCGTCGCCTTCCGGGTCAGCTTTAGATGGCGAGGTCCCCTGGGCCAGGCAGTGGCCGGCCTCTCATCCTGGCTTCCAGGCTTCCTCCATCAGAGCCCAGCCACCGAGCCCTGGTTCACAGTCATCACACTGCCCCTCAGCATACCCTCCTCAGCACCCCCACATTCCCACCTCTCACCATGTTGTGTCCGGCAGCAAGAGGCATTGTGTGTGTGTGTGTGGGGGGGTGCCTGCATTTGCCGTGCATGCAAGCTTGCATACCTGAACATACCCATATGCACGCACATGTGCGCACACGCGTACCCACACAGGAGCACGTGCTCTCGCGTACCCTGCCCTGGCTGGGTCGGAGGCATCTTCTCCATTATTAAAGATCTCATTCAGGAGAGAAATGGCCTCGATGAATAAAGTCTGTATGTGGGTCAAGGGAGGAAGCAGGACCGAGGCAGGCAGCTGGGGCTTCATCTTTTATAAATTCTTTGCTGCGCACACAGACGGGGAAGGGGTGAGTCTCGGGTCCTCAGAGCCACTGTCAGGAGCACTGTGTTGGGAGTACCCCCACCCCACTTCAGTGTTGGCACCAGCTGGACGGGCTGCCTTGCAGGACCCTCAGTCCTGGAGGGGATTCTATCTCGGCTCCAGACCTAGGCTAATGTGGAAAACTCTTGGGGTTCCTCGGCTTCCACCCCACAGTGTTTTTCTCTGCCTTGTACAGTGTGTGTGTGTGTGTGTGTGTGTCCCACAAAGCAGGCTGAGACTCTATCGTGCGTGTCTTTGAGGTACAGAGTCATCTTGCTGACATGAGAACCCCATGCGGTGTCCCACACCACTCCATCTACAGATAAGGACACACCTGGGGCACATTTGGGGGCACGCCTGGCCACGCTGTGTCTGTGGCCTTCTGAGTCCGTGACCTTGGCTCTGGGTTTCCAAAGCAGCTGCTCACCGGATCAGGTCTCAGGACAGATCTCAGGAAAATGGGGGAGGTTGGACCCAAGCCCCCTACCACATCAACAGTCTCCATGGTGTACTAGACTAGGTAGGGGGCTCCAGGTTGGAGCTCTGCTCTGGTGGAGAGCTGTATGGTGTCCATACCTGGCTGGCTGAAGGGCTGGGATGCTCCTCTGAGACGCTCAAGGCAAAGCCTGTGATAGTCCCCTTTCCTGAGATAATGGGGGGCTCTAGAGATAAGGGTGGGTGGAGGGTAGAGTGACAGGAGGGAGGGGGGACTCAGCTTACCACATACCTAAGAGGAGTGAGGCTGTCATACTTTGGGGGAGCTACAGAGGATGGAGGGGTGACCTCGGGTCATCCGCATGAATATTTGACACTAGTCTGTCTGGGAGAGGGTCTGACTGAGCTGCCAGCGGATGTTAAATAGTCATTTCAGCGTCCTTCTCCTCCCAGGAGGACACATGATTGGATGTCACCGCCTGGGTGTCTGTAGCTCCGCTTGCCCCTAAACGCACAAAGCCCCACTCAGGTGTCAGGCCTTAGGGGCACCGTCGCAACACTTTCTCACAAAGCAAACAGCAGGAAACCTTTTTCAAATTATTCCATTACTCTGCTTTCTCTGTTCCCTCCGAAATGACAGTTCTGTGCGATCGTGCCCTGCTCTGTGTGTGTGTGTGTGTGTGTGTGTGTGTGTGTGTGTGTGTTCATGCGGTTACATGCATGTGCAAATGTGCGTGTCTGTGGGAATTGCTCTTCCTGTCACTGACCCAGGTACACTAGAGACCTTCACTCCACAAACTCCACAGTGAAAGAACAGCCAACCCATCTAGTAAGAACGACACGTACACACAAAGGTCACCAAAGGGAACCTGCAGATGGTCAGCGAGCACCCGCCAACGATTCCCACCCTTAGCCACTGGGGAAATGCAGATGGAAAACCACCAGAAATGTCTGTGCTGGAAAAAAAACTGGGGCTAGAGAGATGGCTCAGGGGTTAAAACCTTGACCTTGCAAGCAATGGGACCTGAGTATTCTTTTTTTTTTAATTTTTTATTCTTATTCTTATTCAAGTGTGTGTGTGTGTGTGTGTGTGTGTGTGTGTGTGTGTGTGTGTGTATGTGCGCGCGTATGTATAGAACCACGGGCGAATTCGGGAACCACCATGGACGCCTCCACCTCCTCATTTACTCCCCGGGATTCACAGGCTCCGCCCCACCAGGACCAGAAGCGCAGGCCGCCCCCGCTTCCGCCCGGCATCTATAGTGGGGTCTAGGATCCGAACTCGGGACCTTCCGCCTGCAAGGCAGGGACTTAACCCCTGAGCCACCTCTCCAGCTCCAGGACCTGAGTGTTCTGATTCCAGAGCCTACGTGAAATGCGCAGATACGGCAGCGGCCTGCATTGCCAACCCCGGAGCAAAGCAATAAGACAGAGCAATCCAGGGTGATTCCCAGTGTCAGCTTTGGGTCTCTATAGGCAAACACACTCAAGTGCCCTCTACACACACACACACGCACGCACGCACGCACGCAACAACAGCAGCAAATGTCCATGGCAGATGGGGACCTTGGCTGGCCACTTGAGGTGGCGGCTAGGAATGTAGAGTGGTTCATCTGTTTTGGAGAATAGCCTGGCAGGTCCTTAGCAAAGGGAGCGCACAGCTAACACACTGCACGCCCGGAGCGTTTGTCCCGGATGGATGAAAATTTACATTCAGACAAAGACTTCGCACCTGAATATTCACAGCTTTATCTATTGGAGCCTGCAACTGGGGGCATCCAGATGTCCTTCAGTGGATACAGCCGGTTCCATGGAAGTACTGACCCAGGGAAGAAGTGGACTATGGGCACACACCCCAACCTGGAAGAAGTCCCACGGGACTCTGCTGCATGAAAAAGTCCACCCTGAAAGGTCATAGGCGGTGCGATTCTGTTTACATAGCATTTGAAATGACAGCGTGCTAGCCATGGAGAACAGATTAAAAGGCCAGGAATTAAGGCCAGGGGAGAGGCAGAGTGGGAGGGGCGTATCTATGAAAGGGCAGTGGGAAGGAACTTCATGGTGCAACTGTGGTGTATCTTGACGGTGGCAGTGGATACATACATTGTGCATTGATAAAGCTGCACAGCACTAACCACACACACACACTTTTTTAAAAAAAACTTTTTTGTTGTTCATTTTGCTTTTGGGGAGGCAGGGGAAGGCAGGGTCTCTTGTAGCCCAGGCTAACTTGGAACTCACTATAAAAACCGAGGATGACTGAATTCCTAATCCTCCTGTCTCCACTCCTGGGTGGAGTAGGGGTTACAAGTACACACTATTTAGCTAGGTGCTACCGTTGGGAAAACTAAGGAAGGGCACATGCAGGGGAAGGGGTCTCTCTGTTATTTCATATATATCTACTTAATAGAAATTTTGTTTAAGGGCTGGGGTGGGGCTCAATGGTAGAGTACATCCTCGGTATGTTTAAGGTCCTGAGTTAAACTCCAGGACCAAAAAAGGAAAAAAAAAAGTTAAAATATAACTATGCACCAAAGCCCCTGGGACCATCTCTCTCCCACTCCAACCTGCTGCTGCCCTCCCTTCAACAAAGCTACTATCACAGATCGGACCTGAGGGCCGGTGGACTCCATGGGATTCATAAGACTCCCCTGGGGGTAGAGGCTGCAGGGCGCGAGGCCACTTTCTGCTCTGTCAACCCAGAGCTGGGACTCACATTCCCTGGGGGGGGTGCAGCTTCCTTCCAGGCCATCGGCTCCCCACCTCTGTCAGGGTGAGAGGGGGCGGCAAGGGTTCACAGGGGGACACTCACACCAACCTTTCGAGATTCCCTCAAATTATCCAGACCACTGAAAGCTCAGTAAATGAAACTTATTCAAAAGTAATCTCGCCTCTAAGACCGCACCTTCTTTAATGTACCCATTTGAGCATGTGTGTTCTCTGGTGCATGTGCTACATGCGAGCATACCAATGTTTGACCACAGCAAGACCAGAGGAGTTCACTGGATGTCCTGATGCGGCATCGCTGACTTATTACCTTGAGTCAAGGTCTCTTATTGAACCTGGAGCTAGGATAAACCCCATCTGTCCTCTGTCTCTGCCCCTCTGTCCCCAGTACTGGGGTTACAGGTAAGCATGATCACATCTGGCTTCGTACCTGGGTTCTGGGCATTTGAACCCAGGTCCTCATGCTAGTGCATATGCGGCAAGTGTGCTCAGCCACTGAGCTATCTTCCCAGCCTCCCCATGAGGGTATCTTAAATGACGTCTGTGCCTTGCATTGCATATCCAAATGGGCAGCCCTCTTCTCAGACCTACCACAGATGATTAAAGCAGCTTCCTCCTTCAGGAAACACTTTGTTTCCAGTAGCTCTTTTCCATCCAAAATCCCAACTAAATATAAGGCGGGCTCAGAAAGGTGGGGTGCTGAGGACAAGTTGGGGGAAGTGAAATAAGAAACCAATGGGGATCTGCACCCAAGCTCAGGATCTGCTCTAGAGATGGACAGTGATGGGGCTGGAGAGGTGGCTCAGGGGTTAAGCCTCTGCCTTGCAGGTGGAAGGTCCCAAGTTCGGATCCTGGACTCCACGTATAGACGCTGGGCGGAAGCGGGGCGGCCTGCGTTTCTGGTCCTGGTAGGGCAGAGCCTGTGAATCCCAGGGCAGAGTAAACAAGGAGGAGGCAGTCCATGGTGGTTCCCGAATTCGTCCGTGGTTCTACATACACATACACGCACACACACACACGCATGCACAATTGACTAAATAATAAAAAAAAATTTAAAAAGAGATGGACAGTGATGGGGGTCCCAGCTCAGCACCAGATACTGGCCATCCTGAGCGCTATCACCTCACATCCCCCTGATTCTGACATCCCACCTCACGTCCTCATAGGGTGGCCTCTAACCAAACGCCTGCTCATTTGGAGTCTGCAAATGGGGGATCTCGGTGCACCCTAAGAGGGTCTAGGGGAAGGTTAGATGAGTGATCAAAGCATCCCTTCGGTGATAAATTGTCACTGTCCTTGGTCCTTGGTCCTGAGTTAGGCAGAGCCTAAGGTCCAGGAAAATCCTACTGGGAAATGCAGCTGACAGCTCAGTTGGTTACACATCAGAATGATCTGGAAAGGCCTCCCACCAAGCTGCCTGCCTGGGGGGTTGCATTTCCTGACATCCCAGGTGTGTGTGTGTGTGTGTGTGTGTGTGTGTGTGTGTGTGTGTGTACATGCATGCATATGTACAAGAGGGCACTTGAGTGTGTTTGCTTGTGGAAGTCCAAGGGTGGCATTTGGAATCATCTTGGATTATTCCATCTCCTCATTGCTTTGCTCTGGGGTCTCCTAGCCTCTGCCTTCCAGGGACAGAATTGCAGGCTGTTGCCATATTTGTCCAGCATTTTTGTGTGGGCTCTGGGGATCCAAACTCAGGTCCTTTTGCTTATGAGGCAAAGACTTTAACCCCTAAGTCATCTTCCCAGCCCAGCTTCTGTCTTTTTTTTTCTTTTAATAAAGCTTCTCCTTAGATATGGAAGCACAGCTAAGGGTTAGAGTACATATCCCGCCAGCTAGAAGGCCTTGTTGGAGACGGGGTGGTCCAGGTTCTCGCCCCCCTTCCAGTACAGGGGACTGTCCGCGCTGAGGCCGCCTGCGCCACGCGTTGAGCTGACCTGCCCCTTCCCCATCCCCGGCGCGGACTGGCTTGCCCAGCACCACTTGTCGCTTGCTCTATTTCCAGCGCATGGGACAGATGGCAGGAAACAGTGGTGGGTGTTGTGTCGTGCAGGCCCCCAGGGATGGGGAAGCGGCAGGAGCCCGCGTTCTCTACCCGCCCCTAGGTACAGGCAGGCAGATGTGGGCCAGGTAGCTCATCTCGGGGAGGGGGAGCTGAGTGGTCACATGTCCCCGCAGGTGCAGGCATGCGAGAGACCTAGCACACATGTACCTGTGCATGGGGGGGGGGGCACCTGCGGGCCTCGTCCCTCAGGGCGCGCAGCAGGAGGGGCTGGAACTGGGCTGCTGTGGTCCTGGGTCTGGTGGCTGCCAGTTTAGCCAGGACACACGCTGCCCCACACTGCTGGATACCGTCATGTCCCAGGCTGTCCTCACCACCAGAAAATAATGACCCTGACACTCCTGCCTCTTAGGAAGCCCTGTGCTATGCAAAGACCGGGCTGGACAGGCTGGCAGAGAATCTCATTCTTTTGGAAGGCTGGTGGTTTGTGTCCATGACACAGAGGGGTTAAGTACCTTGTCCTAGGACACACAGCTGATGTGCGAAAGAGCTGGGGTCCAACCCACACCTGTGGCTTGGCGCAGAGCTAAGGGGAGAGGGGTGTCACAGTTGACAGGTGCACAGCTGAGGGGAGAGGGGTGTCACAGTTGACAGGTGCACAGCTGAGGGGAGAGGGGTGTCATAGTCACAGTTGACAGGTGCACAGCTGAGGGGAGAGGGGTGTCACAGTTGACAGGTACAGCTCTGAGCTCTCCTCAGCCGCTTCTGCCAGGTTTTTCTTCAATAGCCAATGGTAAGGACTGGTGCTGGTGGGCCCTTGAGCTTCGAATGTACTTGAGGGGCACAGGGCAGAGTTGCAAACACGTTACTCCCTGACCCTCCCGCTGCCCAGCACAGGGGCTCTGAGCACAGCAGGATCCCTGGCAGAGAAATGGGCACATCTCAGGCCCCAAATCATGGGGGCTGAGCCTAGGCTAGAACTGGGAGGTCTGGGGACACGGCTCTGAGTGCCTGTCCTGAGAGCAGATCTTGCAACAGGACCAGGCGCAGGCCAAGGACGAGGTCTCCTTTTTGTCCCAGAGGTCGCCCGTGTGCTAGAGATGGGAGGGAAGGGGCGACAGGTAGAGCTGAAGATGTGGCCCGAGGAGGACCACACCACTGTGGTGTGGTCGGAGGCCGGCCTCACCGAGGGCGGCTGGCAGAAGGCTGAGGCGGAGCAGAGCAGGGGGCTGGGTCTGCTGAGGCGAGGGAGGGGCTTCTGCTTTGCCCGGCTCAGCCCCACCCCCCGCTCCTGGCGCCTAAGGGCCCCCTCGCTCTCTCCCTGTCACGTGGCCGCTCTGTGGACGTGGGCAGATCACAGCTGACAGATGAACCTGTTCAAGGGGAAACATCAGCTGAGCCTGGGAGCGGGAGGGAGCACAACGAGTCACGCGCACAGCCCCGCCTGCCAGGAGCTGCTCCGTCCAGGTAGACGCACCAGCCACTCTGCCTTAGAAGCCAAGGTGTCCTCGCTCCTCCCTACTCTGCTAGAGATCGTGAGGACAGACCGGGAAAAGGTGTAGCTCAGTTGGTGAGAGTGCTGGCCTGGTGTGCCTGGTGTGCACAAAGCCCCGGGTTCAATTCCTACCACCCCATAATTCATGCCTGTAATCTCAGTAGAAGGAGGCAGAAGCATTGGAAGTAGCTAGGACAGTGTGGGCTGCATGAGACCCTGTCTCGAAGCAAAGGAGGAGCAGGAGGAGGTGGAAGAGAAGGAGAAAGCAGAGGAAGAGGAGGAGGAAGTGGAAGAAGAGAAAGGGAATCTTGGGGTTCTTTCCCTCGTGCCTCTGGATCTGTAGCTCAGACGGGAAAACAGTGGGTTAGGATTAAACGCAGGGGACATGGCTGGGCAGGGACGGGCTTGGGTCACTCACGGGTGGGTTCAGAAGATGCAAGGGGCCACGCGCATGCCGAGCCGGACCCTGAGTCTCGGGGGGCGCTTGCTCGGCTCCGTGTTAAGGCTTGCCCCTCTCTCCTGGGGTCTGCTCCGGGCCTACGCTGTGGAGGGCGACAGAACGGGGATCGCCTCTAACCCTGCCTGCAGTCTGGGACCTCCAGACTGAGAGCTACTGGGTGGGTCAGGTGAAGCCAGTGACCTGGAGGGGGCGTGGCTCTGGGGGACTCCTGTCAGAGGCCACCTGGAGAGCAGGCCACTCCCTCCCTCGCCCAGTTGCTCCCTAGTCTGTCACTTACTACCTCTGTCAGCAAGACCAACGAAGGCCCGTCTTCCGGATACTGCAGGAAGTCTGAAGCGCTCAGCCCTGCACCGGGCAGTGAAGACCGCTCACCTAAGTCCCAGAACACGGGCGACGCCCACAACAGGGTCTTCACGTGAGGCCTGGCACGATGCCTAGCCCCAGCTCCGAGCCTCCAGGGCTGCGAGGTGGGAACAGCAGTGCCCGTCTACAGAACCAAGCGAGGGCCAGGGAGAGCTGGCTGGGGAGCGGGCAGAAGACCACCACTGGCTATGGTGACTGGAAGCAACTCCCAGCCAGTGCCTTCCACCGGGAGGAGTCAATGTGACATAATCTTCCCCCATGGGGGAAGGCTTTACCTGTGACCCCTCTTCTGTGCTTGGATGGGCTGGCTAACACAGGGATGCTAAGGGTGGACATATGGAGGATGAGATCTTGGGGGGATCCAGGAGTCGCTGGTGGGCATGGAGAGATGCCATCGGTCAAGGGAGGAAGAGCCAGGTGCATTACAGACCTCAGCCTACTCACTCTGCCCATCTGGGTGCACAGAGAGAGGGAAGGAGAAGGGGGCCGACCTCTCCGCCACGTGCGCCTCATGACTGTTGAAAGCCTCGTCTCTGCGGGTGGCCTGGGTGGCGCTGCGCCGCTCCGCAGAGGGCGCAGCCAGAAGCCGGGCATGTGTGTTGGTTGACAGGGTAGCGAGGACCACCGCGGTGGAAGTGCACGGCCCGTGTCACGTGCAGCGTGGGTGTGACACGAGCATGCATGTGAACGTGGGACGGGGGCCAGGTTGGTGTCTGCGCTTCTGCGTGCATTCTGGAGAATGCTGGGGATGCTGCGGACAGAGAAACCCCTTTCAAGGTGTTGGGCTCTCGCGTGGAAAGGGCTTCCTGCCATCGCCTCTGCGGAGTCTCCTGGATTCTCCGGGAAATGGACTCGACCAGTCAGGGGTGTTTTGGGCAGTGTGGCCTGAAGCCCGTCCCAAGCTCGCTCTAAACTGTCCTCGTGGGTGCAAAAGAGGCAGAGGAGCTAAACTCCTGGGAGGAGAGACGGCAAGATGCCAGCCTGTTCTCTCTTCTTTTTATAAGATCCTGCTTTCATTGAGCCCCTCCTTTCTGCCCTTCTCCTTCCTGCCGCTGTATGTGCCGCTTGGGGCTCCGGCAGCCAAGCTGGACCTTGAGGTAGCCTCAAGGATAGATGCCAGCGAGGCAGATGGCAGCCGAGTCCCGGCCAGTGGGAGCTTCGTGCCAAACCCCCAGTGCTTTCCTCGGACTTTGACACGGGAACAGGCAACTAGCCTCGTTCTAACCACCGTTACTTAGGGTTGTTTAGCTGGACTTAATCCTGTTGCTTCTTCCTTTCCCAAGCAAGACCACCCGGAACTTGTGATAACTCACAGGGCTCCAGCCCAGACTTTCATGGGGTCCATGTGAGCGAGGGGGCGGCTGCTTTTTCTTGGCCTCATTCTTCCTCATTCGATTCTCCTTCATCCTTCCCCTCACCTCACTTCTCTTTCTTGAACTCAGTGCCAGGTGATTTCCTTGCTTCCTGTCTCTCCTGCTCCCAACGACCCACGGAGAGAGAATTATTCATGTATGTTCTTATTAGGGGGTCTCACACCACTTTAAGAAAAAGGGGCATTCATTCGTTAATTGAACCATTGCCTAATGGCTAGGTCATTGGTCAGCCTCTGAGGATAAGGTACCCTTCCACGTCCCTGCCCCAACCCTTAGGACCAAGGGGCTAGCCCCTGTTCTAACTGGACGACACCAGTTATAGAGCTGACCTCAAGCCCCTCTCTGTCCACAAGCTCGCAGAATTTCTTCCATCTCTAGGGACTCCGGGATTGCAGCCTTCTAGCCAGAACACTCCAACAATTACTTTCCCTTATAGGAAAGATAGCAGGAGATGGGGGGCCAGAAAAAAAGGCCACCAGGACCACGTCAAGGGGACTCCCCAGTTCACAGCAACACCCAGAGCCCTGGTTTCCCACGTCCCAGCCGGCACCCAGCTCTAGGGCACCTACCTTGGCTGTCTGCATCCTGGCAGCTTCGGGGAACTGTCTCTGGCCTCCCCGCTTCTCGGCAGCCCGAGTGAGCCCCACGACTGCCTGGCCCGGCTGGCAGCTGCCTCATGTTTGCTTGGACCAGACGCGATTGTCACAGGAGGCTCCTCCCCCGCCCCCGCCCACCCCTTCCACTTCCCTCCCAGCCAGAGTCTAGCTCCGCCCCTCGGCTCTGCCGCCTCCTCCCCCCCCCTCTGGTTTTCTTTCCCTGTCTCTCCTTCTTAGTCTCTCTCTCTCTCTCTCTCTCTCTCCCTTTCATCTTTCTTCATCTCTTCCACCCCCTTCCTCTTCTCTCTTCCTCCGTGGCTCCTAACCACCCCTCTCAGCCTCTCACGTTTTTCTCTATCTCTCTCCTGCCCTTGTCTCTGTATCACCCCCAGCTGTCTCTCTTTAATTCATACGCTGCTCCATTCTTCTTAGTCACCAGGAAGAGGGAGCTCTTCTACACCCCTATTCTAGGACAGGAAGGGGTGCTGGAACCCAAACTCCCAGAAGCATCCCCCACCCTCCACACACACACACACACACACACATGCACACACATCCACACGCGCACGCACGCGCACGCACACATCCACACACACATTCACACACATATGCACGCACACATGCACACACATGCACACACACGCACACACACATGCACACAAGCCATATCCTTCCCCTGCTCACAGATACCAGGCAATGTGGCGCTCAGGTAGGGTATGTGTCTCACTGCCCAGGGAGAGTGACAGCCTGGGGCTATATCATCAAAGTAACACCTGAGGTCTTTGTCTCCTGCTGTTAGTCACCTCTGTGTCACCCCTCATCGACCTACCAGTGTGGGTGTCTTCAAGCAATGCTTTACATTCTCCAAGTGTCACTATCCCTTGACTCTAAGGATCGGACCAAAATCAGGGAGTGGGGCAGCAGAGGGACCCCCCAGATCTCCTGGAGTGGGATGCGGGGAGGCAGGGGAAGGGTCCCGGACGGGGTCCTGGACGACCAACTGAGGGGTGCCTTCCTGCCCCACGGGAGGCAGACTCCTGGGCATTTTCTCAGCCCCAAGGGAATCCACCGGCAGCCAGGTGCCTGAAACCTGCGCCAAGTTTCCCTTTTTGGCGCCCTGAGGAGCCAGCCTGTGCCAGTGGTTCCCATGGAAACAGAGCCTGAGCCGCCCCCTCCTTTCCAGCAAGCCCTCCCCACCTCGTCCCACCCCCTTTATTGAGCCAGCCAATTAGCTCCAGCCCTCAGATCCCCAGGGGAGAATGTCTGAATCCATCACCCCCCTCACCCCCAGACAAGAGAACTGTCCCCAGAGGGGAGGTGACAGCCCTTGTGTCTGGCTGGCAGAACATCAGAACAGCGGGTGGCATGGTAGACAACAGGCTGAGCAGTACAGGGAAACTGAGGACTGGACCCTCCAGACTGCCGGGTCAGAGCCGCGCTCCCCCCAGCGGATGATCTTCTGGCTCCCAGCAAGTTTACACCAGGAGGGGCAGACTGAGATGGAATCTTCACAGGAGCCTTGGCGGAAAAGTGTCCTGAACTGTCAGTGACAGCGATAGTGGGGAACCTAGACTGGAGTGCATCAGCCCGCAGCGCCCAAGGCCGTTCCTTTCACCCTAAAGCGAGCCCTGTGGGAGACGCCCCCCTGCTAGGCTTGTCCACAGTCCAGGAACCACCTGGCACTTCTGAGGAGACAGGGCAGAGCCGAGGGGCAGCCCACTCGAGCCGGCATCTCTCTCTAGAGAGGAACTAAGGCTCTGGTGGCCCCCTTGAGAACGTTCCACTTGCCAGAGATGCCTTCCTCCAGGTTAGCAGGCTGTGGCAGGGCAGGCCTCGGACAGAGCCTCCCCTATCCTCCCTCTGGGCCCACCAGGTAACCGGAACCTCTCACTGCAGCCTTCACCCTCACAGGTGCCCCCCAGGGAGCACAAGTGACGGGCGGTTGTGTCCACAGGAGCCTTGCTCTGGACTACCTGCCCTCCCCTAACTCATCCACATAAGTACTCGGTCCTGCAACCCTTGCAGGGGGAGAAGGGAAGCATCTCTTCCCTGTTTCCCAGCCTGCAGGAACCTTCTGGATGTTTCTCTCTCTGATTCTTTTTCTTCTAGTTGTGAAGGGCTCAGCTCAACTCCCCCAAACCCTCATCTTTTTCTGTTGTTTTTGCATGTGTGTGTATATGTGTGTGTGTGTGTGTGTGTGTGTGTGTGTGTGTGTGTGTGTGTGTGTATGTGTGTGTGTGTGCACATACACGCTTGTGGAGGCCCAAGAGTGACATCAGGAATCATTGGATTCCTGGATTGCTCTACCTTCTTATTGCTTTGCTCTGTGATTTCCCAGCCTCCGCCTTCCAGGTCCCAAATTACAGGCCACCCGCCATATTTGCCTGTACGTGAGATTTGGGTGTCTGAACTCAAGGCCTTTCACTTGTGTGGCAAAGATTTCAGCCAGTAGCCCAAGCCATTGTCTTCTAAGCACAGTCCTCCACTGTAGATGAGGGCTCGGGCCACTTCTTTCCTGAATCCTCCTGCAGCACCATTGGGTAGTGATGAGGGCTGGACTGAGTCCTCCCCTCCTCAACCTGCCCCCGGGGTACCCCACCTCTTCCATCAGTAAGATGGAAGGGCATGAAGTGCTGCTTCGAGACGGCATACCCAGGAAGCTCAGGGAAAGACCAGAAAGCCCAAAAATGGGCTTCGATCCATCAACAGTCGGGGTGAGAACCAGGCTGGCTGCCAGCTTTCTGGCTCAGTCCTTGGGGCCTACAGAAGAGTCAGGTCCTGGGAGTGAGGGGCAGAAGTCTCGGCTCTGGGAGGACAGGGGGATGGGCACTGTCCACTGTTACCATGAGCAGGGCCTCGGGCTGTGTTCAGATGGGACCTGGAGTGCCAACAGCCGCGGTGGTTCTCTCTGGGGGGATACTGCCCACATCCAGTCTCTGGTTTGGGTGTCCTCAACCACACGGATAAATCAATGCCTCCCTTTTCACTGATTCGCATAAAGCACCTACCAGAAACGCTGCCTTAAAAAGTAAAGAGCTGGGAACACGGCTCAGCAAAGTACTTCCCTGGCATATGCAAAGCGCTTGGTTCAATCCCCAATACTGTAAACATTTTTATGATAAGTGTTTTCTTTTCTTTTTCGCTGGCATGTGTGTGTGTGTGTGTGTGTGTGTGTGTGTGTGTGTGTGTGTATTTGCACGCTTTCTGGTTCACTTTCATGTCTTGATGAATAAAGGCTCACCCACGTCTTCCACTCCCAGCCACGTGGTCCTTGCTTTGTGCACCTTGAGCCGGCCAGAACTGTACCGGCCACCCACCTGGGACCTCAGATGCCCTGATTCACGTAATGTGTCTTTGGCAGAATCGGCCATGGGGCCTTGTGCTGGATGGCCAGGTGGAGCATCTGCCGGAAGTCCCAGGGCTTCCAATCTGTCACCCCCCCACCCCACCTGCCAACAGGGACACCAAGGTCATCGGGCTCAAACCTTCCTGGAGACATGCCCGTGGGCGATGGAGGCTGGCAGAGCATCCAGAAGGAAACGACTAGGGGACCCCAATCTACCTGACACGACGTCGAGCCAGCTAGGTAACTTCCTAGAGCCTTACTGGGAGCCCCAGATGACACCCCCCCTTCGTAGACCGTGTGGCGGCAGAAAAGGCTGCAACGTGAGGGGCTTCGATTCATGTGTGAAGCAGTTCTAGCAGTGCACGCTCCCAGCATTTTAAACCCAGGAAGCCAAAGATCTATTTTTCTCTGCTGCTATTTCTGTCTCTGTCAACTGCTGAGCGCCATCCCTCTCTCCGGGTGACCAGTGCTGCTGACACCAGTACCCTCTGAACAAACTCCTTTGCAAGGCCGAGGTCCAAGGGGCCGCCACAAAGTTTCTGGGAACTGATCTCAAGGGGTAAATTGGTCCAAATTCCCAGCTAAGCACAGTTCACTAAGCTACTCCAAACGAACATGTGCAAATGTACTTACATCCTCAGCAGCTGTTCAAGCAATATGTTTTCAGTGGGTGGGTAACAAGACCACAGAGAATCACAGAGCTGGGCTGGGGGTGGATGGGGGGAGCAGAGTGCTTACCTAGAATGCACAGAGCCCTGGGTTTGAGTCCTAGTACCATATTAAGCCAGAGATGGTGGAATACGCCTGTAATCTCAGCGTTGAGATAGAAGCTGGACAATCAGAAGCTGGTTCATCCTTGGCTGCACCGTAAGTTTAAAACCAGGCTGGGATTCATGAGGCCCTGCTTCAAAGATGGTGGAAAGAGAAAGAAAAGCAGGGTATTTGTCTGGCATCTGAATCTATTTCCTCTCTAGGGAATTTTCTGATTCTAGAAGATTCTATGACAATGCTGAGTAGATACATTTACATCTGGTTAAAAACGAGGTCCACCAAGAGAAGGTGTGCCTGGCAGATCTTCCACGCTTTGGGGCGGGCTTTACCCCAGGAATGTGATTAGCAGCACCCCTACTCCCTCCAATGCATTGCAAGTCATCTCATCCCTGCCAGTGGATTAAAGTGACCCTGTCTGCTAGGTCCCTAGCCACCTGCCAGACGTACGAATATCATCCTCATGTAGGAAGAAGGCTTTATTCACGCTTCAGGTTATTCCAACTGGCTTTTCACACGAGCACCAAAATGCAATCAAACCCTGTCAAGTATGAAGGAGGCACAATGAAACTAACAAACAAGGGAGGAGTACAACATGGTTCATTGAGTAAAAGGGCTTGCTGCTAAGCTTAAGGACCTGGGTTCAATCCCCAGACCTCATATGATAAGAGAAGAGAACCAACTTCCATAAGTTATCCTCTGACTTCTGCACAAGCACTGTGGCCCACGTGCAGCCCCCACAAACCCCCCCATGGTAAATAAATAAATAATAACTTTTAAAAATGAAAAAAAAGCCCAAACTGCCCCAGAAACAGATCACAGGCTCCCATCCTTGTGAAAGAATGGAATTGGAATTAAATCCGCTTAAAATGCTTAGATATATAACAGATCATATAAGCAACTCCGAGAGAAAACTGGAAATGATTTTTTAATAGTTTTTATTTCATTTGTTTAAATCCCAAGAATTGCATTTGACAAATACAGGGTCCCACCCCGAGAGGTTGACAGACAAGCAACAAGTGGGAATAAAACAAATAAACAAAACGTAACTTCACGCCCAGAAACTCAGCCGACCACCGTCGCTAGGGGCTTTGGAACTCAGCAGGGACCTTCTCTTTCCCTTGCACCTGCCCACATTCTAGCTCTGCTTTTGACCCAGAGCAGCTACGAGACCAGCAGCAGCTCCCATCTCCCGAGCACTGCTGAGGGGCAGGTCCTGCCAAGGGCTTTTCCACCCATTAGCCCCATATGGAGGCTCTGACCAGCTCTCCGTCTTTTTTTTTTTTTTTTTTTTTAATGTGGGATCCATGATCTGAACTCAGGACTTCCTGTTTGTGAGGCAGAGGCTTAACCCTTGAACCATCTCTCCAGCCCTAGACCTATTTTTATTGTGTGTGTGTGTATGTGTGTCTGTGCGTGTGTGTATGTGTGAATGTGTGTATTAGACAGCACTGTGTGTCCCTGTGGAGGACCAAAGGTGACTTCAGGAATCATCCTGGATTGCTTCCACCTCCTTCTTGCTTTGCTGTGGCTGCGCTGCCTTTTCTGCCTGGCATTTTTAATGTGGGATCTGGGATTTGAACCCAGGACCTTTTGCTTGAGAGGCAGAGTCTTAACCCCTGAGCCATCTCTCCAGCCCCTCTCCATCTTATAAAAAAAGAAACAAGCTTGGAAGACCTGCCTTACGTGTTTGAAGGGTGTTGGGGTCAGTCTGTGAGTCCAGGAATACCCCAGGCAGGCCTCCACTCTCCACAGATTGTTGCATGGTCCCAAGATATCTGCAGTCAGGGGACACCTTAGAATTCTCCTCCCCACAAGCACTCATTAAACACCAACTGAATACATGGCCCTAGCCCGAGTCCTGGCTTCAAGGATCCTTAGAGAAGTGAAAACATGTCAATAGAAAGCAAAGATCTCTTGATTTCTTCTTCTTCTCTCATCTCTTTGTCCCTTCTGGACAGCATGCAAGGACTACAGCGGAACAGACAGGGATGACCCCACCACATGCGTGGGAGAGAAAGGGGGTGTTCGGAAAGAGCCTAGGGCTGCCACTGCTGTTTACAATCTGGCGTGCAGGAAAGGCACCCCAACCCTCAGACAGGCCTCTCGCACCCACCGTGGGGTGGCATCTAGGCCTGGGCAACAGAAGACTCAAGGGTCATACGCCGCAGCCCCATCCCAGCCGCTATGGCCCCTGTCTACCTGGTGAGTGACTGCACCTGATTGGTTGCTTGGGCAGAGGAGTCCCTGGGGAACCGCAAGGGGATGAGGTAAAGAGAGCACAAAGGGAGAAGAGGACTTGCAAGAAGGGGGGAAGCGAAAGGATGGGGAGAGGATGGGAAAGAAGTTGGGGCAGGTTTGGGGAGACCAGGTGAGACAAGGAGTGAGGATCACGGGTAGGGATGGGGTGGGAGCCTGAGAAGGGAAGGGACCAAGGGTGCTCGGGAGAGGCGGGTGGGGCTGGGTGGACTCTGCATCTCACCCAAATCCAACATTTGAAGGAGGGGTCCCAATAGGTGGAGAAGAAACCCTCCCTGATGCTGAGATTGCAGCAAGGAGAACACGGGTTAGACACCTGGTAGAACCCGTTGGCGCTGTGGCTCCGCAGACACGGAGTGTGATTGGGATGTGGGGGGAGGTGAACAGAAAGGGGTGGGAAGCCGGGATCAGCTGGTGCCGGGAACAGACGAAGCCTGGGATCTGGGACAGGAGCTACAGACGTTCTCTGGTCCGGGCCACGTCAACGGCCCCGGGGATCTCCTTGCCCTGTGAGGGATTAGGAAGCAAACAGGTGATGGGAGGGGAGATGCACCCACACCCAGACCCCAAGGCCCCCAAGCCTTCCGGCCCTCCGGGCCATTGGAGATCCGAGATTCTCGCCACTTCCTTCCCGGCACCTCGGTCCCAGCCCCGAGGTTTCAGGGGTGGGGACACTCACCGTGGAGCCTAGAGCTTCAAGGAAGTGACCCGGGGGATGTGGAAGAGCTGCGTCTCCTCGGAGCTGGTAGAACTGCAGCGCCACAGAACCAGTGAGTGCCCAGGGCCAGGGCCGAGCCAAGATTGTTGCCACCCAAGCAGCCCTCCAGGGCAAGCCCTGGGGAGCGATGGGTGGTGGGTGCGGCCCGGGGCTCAGTGTGCGCGAGCGTCCAGGTCCCAGAACTGCTCGGGGCGTGGGAACCTTCAGGGCCGGGCCCAAGCCTTCTCACCCAAGGTTTGCAGAAGACGTGTGACCTCACGGCTGCACCGGCTTCCTGAACCCCAGAGGGTCCCTCACCTGAGGCGCTTCCGGATGGGCCGGAAGTGCTTGGAGGTCTTGACAGCAAAGATGATGCTGGGGATCAGGAAGAAGGTGCACCAGCCCAGGCAGAACCAGAAGGCGTTCTGGACGGGGCGGGGAGGGGCGGGAGGGGAGGGGAGGGCGGGAAGTCAGCTCCGGCACCCAGTTCGGTCCCTGGAGGCCTCGCTGACTCCACAGGGGCAGACTGGTCGGGCCCTGTGCCTGGCCCCACCCCTTGCTCCCACCGTCCTCCCATGGGACTCGATGTCCGTGAAGGGCTAGGGACGCTCACCCAGGGGTCGGCCATCATGTCACACAGAATCACTCGGCCGTTGTCCAGGGCTCCAGAGAGGGGCTGGCAAGTGGCGATGTGCTGAGTCACCTGTGGTGCCAAGATGTGGGGGGAGGCGCATGGAGGTATCAAGACCCACAGGTGTGCACCCCACATTCCGAGGGACAGGCTGACAGGAGGACAGAGAAGCCCAGAGCGCAGCAGGGGACCACCATACACTTGTACGTAGAATGACAGGTGCATACACAGACATGCGGGTGCAGCTGCACACATACTTGGGGACACCAGGACTCCTTGGTCAGCTCTCACCGTTTTCACCCATAGGAAGTCCCCATTGTGTCCCCAGGGCTAGTTTAAGTCACTCTCACTGCTCGAGGCACATGTGGCATTTCTAGGCACGTGTACCCTGCTTGTACTTGGACCTTCCAGAAGGTCCCAGGCAGGGGCGAAGTGGACAGGGTTCACCCCAAAGGTAGGGTTGCAGATGGTAGGCTTGGGAGTTTGGGTTAAATCCTGAAGGTCTAGGAAGGTTCCGGGAAGCAGGAATGGGGTGATCAGCTATCACCCCACTAAAGTCGTTCTAAGACCAGGCAGGGTCTGAGTCCCAACTCACCTCCTCTCGCACCCAGGCCACGTACTGAGAGAAGTAGCCCATCTCCCGGGTCAGGAAACACTCACTTGCCTGCAGGAGACAGGGAAGGCCAGGGTGGGCAGGGGTCCCGGGGGGTCTGTCCTGGGAGTCACAGTGACAGTTGTGTGTGGACAGCCCGCCTTGCTTCGGAGACAGCACCCCAACCCCACTCACATTCTTTATGATGCCTCCGGCCAGGGCAGGAAGTGCTTCTCGCAGGTAAGTGACATTCTGAAGAATCTCCGAGGTCTCCACCTGGGAAGAGGAGAGCCCAGCTCGTCGTCCTGTTTAGAGCACTTTTCTTCATCCATTCATCCGTTTGCAAGTCTATCACCACCCATCCACCTGTCTATATCCATTCACCCATCCACCATTCACCCATCCACCATTCACCATCCATATTTATAATCCATTCACCCGTCTTTCTAACCATCCATCCACCCATCCATCTAAACATCCATCTATCTATCCCTTTATCCACCCACACATCTACCCACTATCCGTCCATCTACCCACTAATCCATCCCTCTCCATTCATCCATTCATCTCTATCCTCCATCCAGCTATCCCACCAGTCTGCAATATACCACGTGCCACCTTAGTAGAGGAGGGACAGGCCCTAAAGACCACAAAGGCCACAGATGGTGGTTCTCAAGGGTCTGTTCCCATCCATCTTCCTCCCACCCATACTTCCAATCTCCAGTGGGACGGGAAAGAACAGTTGTGGACCCAAGACGGCTGTGCCCTCCGTTCGTTCCTCCCTGTGCTGCCCACCTGTTCGGTCCCACCCTCCTTCCCCATCAACCACCTGCAGATTTGAGGCAGAGGACGCCAAGGCTCTGATGCTGGCGTTGAGTCTGGCCTGTGGAGGAAGGATTGGGCCGGTCAAAGGCAGGAATGTGGAGGCAGAAAATGAAGGCTACGGTCTGCACCCCCCTCCCCCACCTCTCCCTCAAGTACCTGGCTCCTTCCATACTCACCACAAGTTTCAGCTGAGGTGTAACCAGCTCCTGATGGGAGCTCCGGAGACCTCTGGCCTTTTCCTGCAACTGCTGTGCCAGTGCAGAATCGTTCTGAGGGGAGACAAGGATCAGATTGACTGGTGTCCCCACCAGGACAGAACAGCCCTTCGGGAGGACATACCACAGGAGGTGGAAAGTTCTGGGCTCAGAGGCAAAAAAAAAAAAAAATCAAAGCTCCCTTAAGCCCCAGGGTCTGCTCTGGGCTGTAGGGAATGAAAAGTTCCCGATCCAAGTTCCAGATCTGCCCTGACCTTGCAGGGCTCTAAATAACTGGACAATGCTCTTTGCCCTATTCAGGGTCAGGGGTGCTGTGGGATTTCTGATGTCTCAAAAAGAATTTTTGGAACTCTCAGCGTCTGTAAACACACACACACATACACACACACACACACACACACACACACACACACGCCGCCATGTTATCTGATGCACTGCAACTAGTCTCAGCAGATTCTGCAGTTGGTATGTGGCCCAGACAAACCCGTCCAGCTGAGTGTTTTCAGCCCTGAAGCTTCATCTGATCTAAGACGGGGAGAGTCCTCTTACCCGGGCCCAGAAATGCCATATGCCTCATCTAAGGTTCTCTCAGGCTCTCCAGCCCAGCAGGGGCACGAGACGCCTTATCATCCGCTGGTGGGCTGTCCCATCGCTGTCCTCACCCTCTCCCCAACCCAGCGCTCCCAGCCCCTCTCTCTCCAGCTGCTGCCTCTGCCCCATCTCACTTGCGCCTGGGCCAGTCCTTCCAGTTCCTGCGCCAGCCGCTCCAAGTCGGTCCTCACCACGGGCTTCTGGATCTGGGGCCAGACAGGGGATGGCAAGAAGGACGAGTTGAGAGGTTCCCCCCACCTCCTGACAGCTCCCAGCCTCAGAACCCCCAATCTTATGTAATGCTTTCTGCACCAGCTAAGTCTTTTGTCTCTCTTCCCCTTTTTAAATTTATTTTTAAGACAGGTTCTCATGTAGTCCAAGTTGGTTTTGAGCTTGCCATGTAGATTCCTAATACTACTGCTTGTATTCCTAAGTGCTAGAATGACAGGCATATGCCACCATGCCTAACTTCATGTGCTGCTGGGTCTAATCCAGTGCCCTGCGCATGCTAGGCAAGCACTCTACCAACTGAGCTTCACTCCCAGCTACTGTTGTGACATATCCGTGATGAACCCGTGACGGAAATATCTCAGGCAGTTTCTGAAAGGATGGGGGGACAATGAGGAACAGGGCTGGTGAGATAGCTCAGTGAGATAAGGTACCTGCCTGTAAATCTGGTGACCTGAGTTTGATCCCGGAAGCCCACATGGTGGAAGGAGAGAAGTTACCTCTAAAATAGTTGTCCTCTGACCTCCATTTGTGTAGTAAGGCATAACCCCCCTCTCTCTGTCTCGCTCTCTGTCTCACACACGCGCACACAAATAAGCAAATAAATAAATAAAACATTTTGTGTGTGTGTGTGTGTGCATGTGCATGCGTGTGTGTGTGTGTGCGCACGCGCGTGTGCATGTAGAAGAGGGCACTGTGTGCTCCTGAGGAAGCCCAAGGGTGACCTCAGGAATCACCCCCTAGATTGCTCTACCTCCTTATTGCCTTGTTCTGGGGTTTCCCAGGCCCCACCTTCCAGGGCCAGAAGTGCAGGCTGTGACCATTTCCGTCTGCTATTTTTATGTGGCCTCTGGAATCTGAACTCAGGCCTTCCTGCTTGCCAAGGCAAAGGACTTAACCCTGAGCTGTCTCTCCAGCCCCAATAAACATTAAAAATAAAAAATAAAAAACATAAAAAAAAAAGAAGCCAGTGTCCCACTGGTTCTTGGCATCAGTGCGTTCAGGACCATGAGCAGCGACAGGAGCTGCTGAGTGGAAGAGGGGACAAAGTGCTCGTTCCTCACAGGAAGGGGAAGAGGGGACGATGTGCTCGTTCCTCACAGGAAGGGGTCTCCGGTGTGGAGAGAGGATCAAGGCCAAGACAGAACTGCCCTGCTCCAACATGACCTTTCCTTCCATTCCCACCCTGCCGGGATGCCTGGCCCCGCCCCTGACCTGAGCGAGGAAGTCCCCGTAGGGCATGTTCTCCAGCCCGCTGTCCCGCAGTGCCTCCAGCTCCTGGTAGGTGGCGGGGCTCAGCAGATCCAGGTCCTTCACGTCCACTTTGAAGTTCTGAATCTCTTGCTGCATCCTGTGGGTGTACTAGGGGAGGGACAGCGTGAGGTGCGCTCAGCCGCTGAGTGGGCCCCAGAGACGCTTGCTCCCCTAGGCGAAAGTCACCAGAACCCCTTCTCGGACACCCCCCCACACACACCCAGACAGTCTCTAAGAAGGGCTCTGCTCCTTGCCCCACTTGGACCTCAGCCTGCTTCTAGTACCTTCTGGCTACTGGGCTGTGATAGACCTTTCCGGCCACCTGATTGAAGCAGTTTTCCAGCCCCTCTATGTGAAGATCCCCCACATCACCTGATACTGTGGGCTGCTTGTTCTCATGCTTGTTAATTCTATCCACCATGACCTTTCCTTCCATTCCTACCCTGCTGGGATGCCCGAGGGGGTATGGGGGGGGCTTCGTGTGTGCCTATTCTATCCCAAACTCCCAACGTCTGCAGCAGTTTCCCACGTGGAAGACAAGGCGCAAATCCGTGGACGGAGTGCGTGAAGGATGAGCAAACAGATGCAGCCACATTCACAGGAGAGAACCGGCAAAGCGCGGCACCACACAGGTGTCAATGTGACGGCTGAGGGGTTAAGCTCTGGGCACATTTGTAGAGAATTGGCAGCTGAGTTAAACCCAGAGCGAACCTGCAGGAGATTGTCTAGTGGATGGGGAAGGCCCAGCCTATAGTGGGTGCGACGAGTCCCAGGCAGATGAATAAAATGGAGGGAGCTGTTTGAGGAAGTCGGCGTCCTTGTGTACACTTGGCCAGACATGCAGGTCTGGCCAGTAAGGATCGTCCCTCTCTGGGCTGGGATGTACCTATTATGTGTCCAGTTCCCTCGGCCCTGGTATTGATGTCAGCTCTCCCACTAAGATAAACAAACAACTGTAACCAGGAATCACAAGAAAAAATAAACCCCTTGTTCCCTTTAAACTACCGATGGTGATTTTATCAGCAACATTGGGTTCAGTAGTTATGACACTCAGTCACAGCGTTTAACATGTTAAACTGAGGTCAGAGGGGGACACCGCTTGCCGGAGGATGCCTGGCAAGTTAGAAAGGCTGCCCAGCTCTGGTCACCTCTTCCTATCCAGCAGGACACCTTCCTCTGGCAGAGCCTGGTCTCTAATCCTTTAAGTGGGACACCGAGCAGGGTATGGGGAGCCTCCTGCTGGCCCCAAAGGTGCGCCTCATCTTTCTGATCCCTGCATAATTAGCTCATGGCAATCACCTCTGAGGGTGGGTTTTCCAAAGGTGACATTTGATGAGACACTCTTAAGCCACTGACAGCCGCCTTGTCTCCCTGTCCCTCCCAGGCTGAGAGCATTTCGGGAAGATCATCTAAGAGGTGCTGTCTCTGCTGCAAGACTCCAGAGGGAGAGAATATTAACCAAGCATCCCTGACTTCTTGGCTTAAGGCATGGAGTCAGACTGTCTCTCAGTAGTGCTACTCCACGGCTGAGCGGAACTCTAACAGGCACTAGGATTTCGGGTCAAGGGCAGAATCAGCTAGCTTCATGCAGGCAACAGGGGCACTAGTGAGTGGGTTTCCCTAGAACACACTTCATTACTTCTCAGGGTTCCTCCCTTGACCTCACTTAGGGATGGACCGAGGAAGCAGGGAATGTTCTGGATTTCTGTACACCTTCAGAAGCGCATTCTCAATGTGTATTGACTCTTGTGAAGTAAGCCTTCCGTGGTTCTAGAACTGTCTGGAGCTATCTAGAATTGTCTGTGGTCACTATGAGTGCAAAAGCCTTTGGTTCTGCACCAGCTTTCATTTTAACTTCTGCCCATGGGTCGAGATGAGGGGAGAATCTGTCACTAACACCTTCGGGATGTTTAAAGTCAGCCTGGCTCCAGGAGCCTTCCGCCAGCGTAACCCGCTTGCTTAGCCCCTCCTAATGGGAGCAGGGCACCGGATGCCTGCACACACGCACACGCACACGCGTGCACACGCACACGCACACATGCACGCACGCCATTCTTACTGTCACTGTTCTTTCTTTCTACAACGCCTACTGTTTTCAGAGCGCATGCTCAGAGCTGGTCACGATCTCCAGCTGCTCACACATCCCTGAACACCTCCTTGGCTCTTGCTTGCGTTTGTAGCTGTGACCTCTGTCCTGAAGCACCTCCCCAGTTAGGGCAGACTTTCTTGTTCAGACCCAGGACCTCCGCGGAGGGGAGAGCAGAGGAAAGAGCCTGGAAGGAGGGCTACTCAGGGCCTCCTAGAATGTTCTCTTACCTGGCTGATATCCAGGTGTTTATCTAGGTCGTAGGAGTCGTTGAGCTGCAGAACCTTCCAGAGGGCTGCCCCTGCTTTGCACTGCCTGGAAGGAAGAATAAGCCACTAGGGATGGCAGTTGGGGGACCGTGTTACCCTAAAGAGACATCCACCTCTGCCCCTCCCGACCCCCACCCCTGGCTGCCCACTCACTGATAGGCCTGCTGGATGCTGATATTCTTCCTCAGGCCAAGAAGATGGGACAGGTTCATGGATGGGGGCAAGTTCCCTGGGGTGTCTATAAACTGCAGATGGGTAGGAAAGAAAGAATAGAGGCTGACCGAAAGCCTGGAGAGACCAGGGGGGTAATACCCACACGACCCCAGCCCAAACCCGGCCTGCAACAGAGATGACTGCAGACGCCGATGACAGGGACTTCTCCCGAGCTCCCGGGGAGCTACCAGCAGGACCTCTGGAAGAGCATCTGGGCCGCATCTCAGCTCCCCACTAGACAGGGTCCCAACTCCGGGACTCCGGGTCAGGAGAGGAAAGAGACCATACGGACACCCACGCTAAGGCCTGGGACGTACCCCCAGGGGCTCACAGGCGTTCTTCCCCTAAGTCTCCCCAACAGCAGTGGGTTTCTGTCCTTGCATCTCCTGCTCCTCCTCGGCTCCTAACCTTGCCCTCCCTCGAACGGCTCCGGGCCGCAGCGAGCCCGGCCTACCTCGTACAGCTCTCCGCTCTCCCAGCTCCGGCACACCAGCGTTTGCACGTTGCCACCCACCAAGAAGGTGGCGAAGACCAGAAGGATGAGGGGGGCTGCGAAGAGGAAGCTGAAGGCCACACCTCTGGGAAGGTGAGACATGGGGTTGAGGGGGGTGTAGAGACTGGCAGCCCTGGATTGAGACACTTGTCCCCCCAACCCCTGTTCTGGGACCAACATGGGCCCTAGATTGGTCCCAGGGGAGTTCTCTTGGGCAGGAAGGGGGCAGTACTTCCAATGGCTCCTCCTCCTCCTTATTCCATCTCTACCCTAGAGCTCTGGTAGCCTAGGGGAAGGACGGCTGCTTTGTTTGGAGAGTCAGGATGATCCACTTTTGAACTTAGGACCCAAAGAGGCGACTTCCTCCCGGGCCGCCTTTCAAAAAGAAGCCGCTGGCATGACCTGGAATGCAGGACCCACCTGCATGGGCAGCACTCAATGAGGCGGAGCAGTAAGGGCCCTGAGAGCAAATGCCTCTGCTTTGTGAGGTGGGTCAATGTGGGGTGGATTTCACCCCCCCATGTACCCCCTTTAACCAGGCACACTTGTGCAGTGTATATGGCAGCCTGGGCCCTAGAGACGGTCCGGCTAAGAGTGACAAGCCCATCTGGCCTCTGCTGCTGCCGCCGCCTGTTTGGGGCGCCGTTGGAAGCTGGATGGAGGACTCTGAAGCTGTCTGGACTTGGTGGCAGAGGGGACCCAGTCAGTACTGTAGTTGTCACTGGTATTACGATCCCTCTCTAGTCTCACCCCAAAGGAGGGCAGTGGGGCACAGAGAGGTCACCCAAGAAGCTGGCAGCCAGGCCTGCTCCCAGCTCCTGCTCCTCCTGACTGCCAGGACTCTCTATGTTGGCACGCCAAGAGGAACCCGGGCATCCAGCAGGGAAGGGCCCTTCCCTGCCCCCTGCCCCCTTCTTACACCATGAGGAAGCGGGCCCCCGCCTCGCCTTTGCTTTCCGAGTGGCTCGGGTCCTCCCTGGCAGACAGCCCCCAGATGCCCAGGCTGAGGCCCAGCAGGTTGCAGACGACCACGAACAGGATGGTGGAGCACAGCACGCAGCCCACGATCCACCTGCCAAAGGCACGCGTGGGGCAGGCTGAGAACGGAAGCGGCTGGTACCCAGGCAGTCTGCGTGGGGCCTAGTGGCTGGTAGGCCTCTAAGCCTTTAGAAGTGGCTGCAGACACCTCTGGGGCCTCCTTTCTTCTAGGGGATCACTTAGTGAGCACACGCATAAGTGAGGGCACAGAGGGCTTCGGGTACTGGGAGGGGTGGATCTTGATTCAAAGGGAGGCAGGGCTACGATTGGGGAGGGAGGGTGGGGATGGGGTTCCGGCACCTGTAGGCCTCGTACTGCTGCGCCTCCCGCAGGTAGGGACGGCTCCGTCGCTCCAGCTCTCCCAGCGCGTCGCTCCAGCTGGACGCGGCCTCCGAGCCAGGGAACGCTTTGGCGAGCATTCTCATGCCTTCCGGCTGCTCGGCCAGCGCCGCCTTCAGATCTATCCAAAGCCACAGGGGCTCAGGGGGCGTGGAAGGTACCCCAGGTCCGGGGCAGAACTTCTGGAACCCTCAAAGGACCCTTCCCCTACCCCACCCCCTCATTCCCACCCACCCCCACCCCTGCCAGCAAGGGCAGCCGTCCCCACCACTGCCCAGCCTGTCTCAGCCAGCCTCTCTGCCGGGGCGAGGATGGGCTAGTGAGCCCGGGGCAGGCCTCACCTCTGACCACGTTGGCCGTCTGCCTGGCAACCAGGAACGGGAGACTGTTGAAGGTGCTGTTCTCCTGCACAACAAACGGGCTGTACTTCAGGCTCTCTGTCCAACGTACCCAGAATTGGCACAGCGTGGTACCCGAAGTCACCCGGCCCCAAAGAGGATGCCTCCGTCAGGCTTCTGAAGTAGGAGGCCAACGGGGTCCAGAGTTTTCAGTGCAAAACTTCAGTCTTGCTTCCCTCTGACTCCTGAGTAGCTGGAGACTCCTTGCCCCCTGGATTCTGTCTTGCAAGCAATCAGGTGTCTTCTTTCCTTTCTTTACGTCTCAATAAACCTTACTTAAGAATGTTTAAAGCGCCTTGACTTCATACTTCAAATCCAGGGCACGAGAGCCTGGGCTGAAATCGAGCAACCCCCCACCAGGACCACGAGCGCTTTTACCAAAGTCCAGCTCCAAATTTCCATTCCGCCTCAACTCCCCGTTTCTTTCTTTCCAGAGCCTTCCACTTCAGCGGCTCTGCATGGCTGACTCACTGATTCCCCAATTCCAGGCCCCGGTCCTCAGGCGTTGACTCAGCCGGTGTCTCCCTAGTCAGCTGTCTTCACTCAAGACAGCAGACTGCCCTGCAGGCTGCAGTGAAAGCACCTATTCCCTCAATGCCCACGGCCCGCTGTTGGGAGATCTAGCTCCTCTTCTAAGCTCTGGGTCCTCCTTCCCTGTGGGGCCGGGTGTGCCTGGGAACTACCACCATCTCTAAACCGGGTGTCACCAGACAGAAAAGGACTCGAGTCTTAGGTCAACTGAGTTTTCTCTAAAGAAGGAAGCTGGGGTCCTTTCCTTGTGAGTTCCCAATCAGGTGGAGCCAGGCAGCTTATGCGGGTACTTACTTCCTGAATTATGTTGGAGAAGTTGACCTCTGAGACACCCTTCAGTCGATGCAGGACATAGTCCAGAGGGGGTACCTGAAATGAGGGTGTCTATGAGAAGGTCCCTACGGGGGGAAGGGGACAGGTACCGCTGAACCCTTAGTGTCTTTATGTATAAAGCGGGGATCAGAGTCACTGCCACCTCCAGGAGGCGGCAAGAGCGCAAGTGCTAACACACAAGAATGTCCAGGCTCCGTTTGTAACCCCAGGAGAGCTCTTGGCTCGCTGCCAGGATGAACCTGAGTGTTTAGGAAAAGAAGGCACAGCACATCCCAACCAAGAGATCCCAGAAAAGTCCGCCTCGGAACCCCCCCCCCAATGAACACCGGGATGCTGGGAAACCGCTAGGGCAGTAGGCAGAGGGGCCCTTCTGAGCACCAAGAGGCCTGCTCTGAACCGGCACCTGGCTGAAGTTAGCGCCCAGTTCCAGATTCCGGGCCTGGCTCAGGGCTCCTTTGCAGTCCCCGCCGCACCAGTGCTCCTCGGTCACGGAGAGCAGGTCCTTCTGGTGTGCCCGTATCTGGGGCTCCAGGCGCCTCTGCCCCTCCTGTAGTTCCACCAAGGTGGCGTTCAGGCCTCGGAGGTGGTTTACAGAGACCTGCAGGGCTGAAAGAGCCACGCGTAACCTGGGGGGATGTCTCCCCGCTTCCTGGTGTCCTCAGCAGCTTTGCAAGAGGCAGAGTCACCCCCTCCTCTGGGCCAAAGGGAATGGTAGTCATCAACCTCTAGAGTCACAGTGGAAACTGCCCCCGGGCACATGGAGCCAGGAAGTGGGCAGGGATGCCACACATAAGATCCGGGGATAATGGGATGAGAAAGTCATGGGTGGGGCTGGGGCAAATCCAGGGCGGGGGTGGGGGTGGGGGCGGGGGTGGGGGTGGGGGTGGGGTGGATGGGAGGAACCCCCCCAGGCATCTGCGGGGCCCACCCACGAGCAGGGCACTGGGACAGCTCACCTTGGCCCAGGCTGTGCACTGAGGCCAATGTTGGGTACACTGTGCCCTTGAGCTGGCTGTGAACTGTGTTTCCAAGGCTCATGCCGACACCTGGCAATTCAGGGTGTTTGGCAGGGTTAGTCCCCGGGAGCTAAAGACATCCCCCCACACCCCCACGGCCTTCCATGAGCCCTGAGCGCTATAGGGTGGGGTGAGCTGCCCATCCTTCGGCAGTGTCGCTGGTAAGCAGACCGATCCTCGCTTCCCGGAACGGTACCACGGTGGAGTCCAGGTGGAGGAATGAGGGAATTCCCGTAAGAAGGCTGGGGGGTCATGGAGCTCCAGCCAGCTGTAACCCTCACCATCCAGCTCCTTTGAGACCCGCTCTTGGGGCAGGGAGAACTGTTCTGCCACGGCTTGCAGCTCCTAGACAAACACACAGCAGTGAGACCCCCTTCCCTGTCGCTCGGCCGCCCCTCCCGTGATGCACTTCTAGACTCTCCACAGGGGGCAGCCTAGTGTGCCCAGGAAGGAGGACCCCTCCTGCTTTGCAGGCGCTGGGCCCCAGAGACCCACCTCAGGGACGTCGGAGACCTAGGCCCCGGAGGCTGAGCAGGGTCTGGGGCACGGCTTCCACACTGGGATCCGTCTGCCTGTGTGTGTGCTGGTTGGTAACAAAAGCGCAGACCATGCCGGCCCTACGGGGTGGGGGGAGGCATGAAGGGGTTCACAGGGTGCCGGGGAGCCTTGGGTCGCCTCTCGGCCCTCCCTCCTGACCTGGGCAGCCCCTCACAGCAGCACGAGGGTGGTCAGCAGCAGGAAGGTCATGAGGGTGCCCCGCTCGCAGGCCATGGTCTTGTGTTCCGTCTTCACTCGCCCCCCGCAGCGCCGGCGGCAGCGGCAGCAACAGAAGCAGAGCCCGGTGATGGGCACTGCCAGGAAGTAGAGGCCTGCGATCACAGCACACACCACGTAGCCCGCCTCATAGCGCACCACCTGGCCAGGGTAGCAAGGTGTGAGGGGCGATCCTCGTCCCCAACTTCCGGCCCTGCCTTCCCCTGACTGCAGAGGGAAAGCAGAAGCAGAGGAAAGTCTTGCACCGTGGGACCCTTTGCTGGTGTCTCACGAGCCCACGCAAGAGGACCCCCAGGACCCCCAGAGGTGCAGGCGTCCTTACTAACCACTACTGCACACACGAAGAAACAAGTCCGAGCCGGTGGGGCTCTCTGCAAACCCCACTGTGAGTAAAGGGAACAGCCAAGGTTTGAACCCAGTCGCGGGAGGAGAAGGAGCCCAACACCCCCCTGCAGACACCCAGCAAGGCAGACTGAGCTAAACAGGTGGGTCCCTCTTGGTGACCCCACACTCCTCCAGCACCTGCCCCTCGGTCCTCACCTCATCTGTTTTCACAGAGGACCGTTCATTCAGCAGGGTTTTCACCAAGTCTACCGGAAAGAAGCAGGCTGAGGGTCTGGGACATACACTGTCCTTCCCTGGGTGCAGCCCCCCACCCCCACTGCCAAGTCAAGGGGAGCTTGATGAAGATAGTATCAGGTGGCCACGTGACAGCCTGTACTGCTACAGGGCAGGCGCGGGAGGGAAGGGTAGCGGACCCTTCTGAACCCCCCCAGCCCCTGCAGCCGGATGGGGTGGTCCTTCCCCTCCCCCAGCCTCTCCTGGCCCTCTTATTCTCTGGCACCACCACACTGGGAAAATGTGCCAGATCTAATATAATGTGGTTTTAATACAAGATCCTTCCCTTCGGAGGACGAGCCCCTGGGAGAGGATGGGGGGCTGCCCAAGGTCACGCACGTTGGTTTTTCTCCAGGTGCTGCTCCTGGTTAGCTCAGGACTTCTGGAAGCAACGAGACTGGGGCGACCTTGCCCTTCAAGGGCTCGTTGACAGGATGGACACAGAGACTGGCGGGGAACCCAGTGCCCGAGGGAGGTCTGCGGGGGAAGAGACCACTCACCTGATGGGAAGGGGTTGAGTTGCACCACGGAGAGAAAGCGGCGCACGGTGCCGTAGAGGGGGTCCAGGGGCCCCGGCGCGCGGACGCGGGGAGCCAGCCACCGGGGCCTGGCCACCCGGGCGAATGTCAGGCGCTCCGCGCGGCCAATGGAGCCGCAGTCGCCGGTGGCAGCCGCTCCCGCCAGGCTCAGGGCTAGGCCCAGGCCCAGGAGGGGCGCGACCAGGCCGGGCGCACGCATCATGGGGTCAGGCGGTGGGCTGCACGGGCAGGGTCAGCTGCGTTGGTGGTGACCGAGGAGGAGGAGGAGGAGGAGGGTGCGGGCCAGCGAGGGGAAGGCCGTGCATCTTTCAGCAGCCTTCCTCCTACTGTCCCAGTGGTTCTCCAAACCGGCCAGACAGGTTTGAGCTCCGGAGCTACCTAGTTGCCCGCCGGCAGCGTAGGAAGGGCAGGGGCGGAGGCTGGGGAAGGAGGCAGGGCCCGGCTGCGACGTCCTTGCGGGTCTAAGGGAGTGAGCACCTCGCCCCTCACCTCGCTCTGAGCCACGGTTGCCTCAGAACCCCCAAGTCTGTCCAGGGGGCAACCCTGTGCCTCTAGATCATCTAGAGCGCCCCAGCTTCGAACAGAATCGTCAAACCCCCAGCAGCTCCACTTGAGGGATGCTTATACATGCCCACCCTGGTGAAACCCGGAGCCAGGACGCAAGCTCAGGAACCAAGCTGGCTCCTCTTGCTTTCACTGGGGCCTCTGCTCTGTCCCCTGGGGTCCTGGGTGACCTCTGCCAATCCCATCTGGAGCAGACACAGTTTGGGGAGGGAGCAGAGGGGTGCCCTTTGGCCCAGTCGTGTCTTCTGGGCTGCATGTGGCGACTGTGGCTTCCAAGGTCTGGTCATTTGTCCAGGGGCCGAATGCCAGACCCAGGATGCGGGTTGTGACCGAGCAGGTGGACAGTACACACCGCTGAATGGACGGAGGGTGCTCCTGGCAGCTTTATTCTCCACCCAGGAAACAACCGGGAAGGCCACAGCGAGGATCTCACAGGACACACCTGGCAGTCATCAAAGAAAACAGTGTGAAAACGTCCCTTTTACTCTGAGACATCCTTATAACGGGCATTTATAAGCACAAATAGCAGAACCAGGAGTGCAGACGTGCCTTGGTGGTCTTCCCCAGCAAAATCATGGGAGGTTTCTAAGTCTCTTCTGATCACCTCTGCTTTTTCATTTCTTTAGTAAACACGTGTTACTTGTTTTAAAAGAAGAAATAGAAAGAGCGAGGGATGTAGTTCTGTCCGTAGAGTGTTGGCCTTGCGCGCTGGTCCTGGGGCGCATTCTCAGCACTGTATAAAGCCGGAGTGGTGGTGCACATCTGAAATCCCAGCATTTAGGGGATGAAGGGCGGAAGATGAGGAGTCCGAGCTCACCTCCAGCTGCAGAGCAAATTTAAGGCCAGCCTGGGATACAATTAGACCTTGCTTTAAAAACATTTTAAAAGTAATACAAACTATGAACGTCCTCGAAGGGAAAGAGCGGTTCATGTATCTAGGACCCCCCCCCCCCAGTTCAGCAGTAGGTCAGATGAGAGTCACAGGGGTCATGAGCCCATCAGGTAGGTGAAGGGAGAGAGAACCCTAAGTTTGATTCAAGCCTAAGCCACTGTTACCCCCTCAGTTTTCTCTGGGAATTCACAGTCATGGAAGGCACAGTTCACCTAATAAGGGGGTGCAGGCTGGGAAAGAGACCTCATTAGAGAGTGATTCAGAGATGAGGATCAGGGCTGCGGTGAGGGGTGGGCTGGGGGGCCCAGTGGGAACAGGAGGAGGACCAGGCTAACCCCTTCCCCGAGGCCCAGCTCTGCCCTGCTGGTGCTGAAAGCTGAATGCAGGCTGTGCCTACCTGTCCCTGCCCTTCGCCTCCGGGCTCACCACCTGTATCTCTCCTTGCCCTCAGTTCAAGGTGTCAGGAGACTCAGACCACTGTGATCTAACACAAACCCCATCACCAACACAGCAGAAGCAGCCCTTGCAGGCCTGATGAAATCCACCTTTTGCTCCATTAGTAACTGCCATTGAAGTGTTGTGATTTTTAAATTTTCTGATTTGGATGAATCGGGGAAGTGGGCGTTTATGTTCCGGTTCTGAGAGGTGGTGGAAGTGGGAGGTGGAATTGACATCTTTGGGGACTTGGAAAAAAAGCTGGTCTCTCCTCTGCTCACGCCCTCACTCACTCACTCTCTCTTCTCAATTATCATAATTAACCCAACCACTGCCTGCTACTATTGTTCATAAATGTCTGTAATAAAACTCTGTACTTTGAAGGTGAGATTTCCCCAAGGGAAAAGCAAAACATAACATCACACATTCGAGTCTCTTCCTCAGCCTGGGGCAGGAAAGTTGAGGAAGATAGGAATCTGCTTAACTGACAGGTAAAGAAATGGAGGCATAGAAGGATTTCCTGAGTCAGCCAGGCCAGGAGTCAACGCCACGGGTCTCATCCTTCCCCACCCAAGCCAGATCCTAATGGGACAACCCATCATCAGGCTGACCGGTCAGTCTAGCCTCCTTCAAAAGCTGGGGGTGGCCCCTAAAGAGAGGATGAACTAGCTGAACATTTATGGTAGCCTTTAGTTTGGGCAGAATTATCTAGCACAAAACCTAATTGTTAGTACAGTGCTCTTTGCTGTCTTGTGTAATTTATGGAATACCAAAAGTGGGAAACAATATCCTCATGGGCATTGAAAACTTCTAAGTCAAACCATCCTTGATCGAGGGACTGTCTGTCTAACCTTTGAAGATAAGTCATTTTCTTGCTGTCTTATTCGTGTGGATGAGAATCCGGAATAAATGGAAAGGCCAGGTTTGGTAGTATATGTCTTCAATGACTGCAATCCCAACCCTTAAGAGCCTCCTGCGGGAAGGAGGTTGTGAGTTTGAACCAGCCTGTCTCAAACAAACAAACAACCCAAAAAAGCATAGATGAATGCTAAACAAAATAAATCAAATTAAGGTTTTTTTTAAGGTAAAGGGAAAAGCTGGAGATCACCCTGGGTAACAAGGCAAGGCCCCCTTCTAAGTCCACCAACAAGCCCACCATTCATCAATCCAACAGATGAATGCGTTCTCAAACTCAAGTTCTATGTTTGCGAGAGAGCCTAAGAGAAAGGGGTGAGGTGGGTGGGGTGGGAAGGAAGCATGTGTTTTGGTGCGTGGCTGTCCCTTGTGAATGTCTTCATGAGTCTCATCAAGAAATTAAGGACAGGGCGAGGTCCAAAGAGAGGCCACTGGAGCCTGTGAGGATCTCAGCAAAGTGCTGGAGACCCTGGGACATGACCTCAGGCCAGGTGTGACTTCAGCGTGACTCACTGGGCAGGGGCTGGAAGGTGTCCCACGGCCACTTGTCTGACTAGAGTCAGGAGTCAAGGACTCAGGCCGTGGTTCTTCATGGCAGAACACACTCTAGAGGCAGATAGATGGCACAGAATAGATCCTTCCAGAAGATTGCTGAAGAACCCTCAGGGCAGCTGAAACGTCAGTCCTTGTGGTGCAGGCCCAGGGGACAGGCTGTGTACCATCCTCGTGGCCAAGCGAGTCCTTTGGGACAGGAGGGTCACCCTGTCCCTAAGGTTATATCAGATGGAAGGAGAGCATCCTACCGATGTGAGGGTCACCATGTCCCTCAAGACTCTATCAGATGGAAGGATAGCACCTTCACTGATGTGAGGGTCACCATGTCCCCAGGACTATCAGGTGGAAAGATCACACATTCATTGATGTGAGGGTCACCATGTCCCCAGGACTCTATCAGATGGAAGGATAGCACCTTCACTGATGTGAGGGTCACCATGTCCCCAGGACTCTATCAGATGGAAGGATAGCACCTTCACTGATGTGAGGGTCACCATGTCCCCAGGACTCTATCAGATGGAAGGATAGCACTTTCATGAGTTTTTGGCCCCCAGCTGCCTCTCTTCATAGTCATGAAGTTCTTGGTTCAACATCAGAGCTCAACATCAACTGAAGCCAACACCAGCGCCTCCTCCCTTGCGGCACCGCGGTCATGTTCTCTTTGGAGAAGTCAGGGGTAGATGTTTGCTTATAGCACCTTGAGGTCTAGTAGCTGAGAAAGACGATGGACGCGTGTTGAAGTCACTGGGCCCCAATTCTAACATTGTCTTAGTGCATTTTGTGCTGCTAGTACAAATGATCTGAAGCTGGATAGTATGGAAAGAAAGGACATTCACTCAGGGTACAGTTTAGAGCATGGTGCTGGTTTCTGCTTGGCTCTCCCCAGGAACTCAAAGCAGATGGCATGACATCGGAGGCACATGCACAGCGATCACATGGAAAGGGGTGGAGTCAGAGATGGGGGGAGGACTATTTCCAAAAACTCACACTTGAGACAACTAAGTCACTGGATGGTTCAGGGGTTGGAGTCTTTGCCTCACAAGCTAAAGGACCTGAGTTTGGATCTCCAGATCCCACGTAAAAATGTCAGGTAGAAATGGTGGCAGTCTGCAATTCCAGCCTTGGAAGACGGAGCCTGGGATACCCCAGAGCAAAGAAATAAAGAGGTAAAGCGATCCGGGATGATTTCCTGTGTCACACTTGGATCTCTATAGACACACACACAATGAAGGGCCCTCTTATGCGTGCACGTGTGCGCGCGCACACACACACACACACCCAGAACTGAGTCACTCCACAAGATGAGCATGAATCCCTTCTTGCGATGTTACAGCTTGAATCTGAAACGTTCTCAACAGGCTTATGTTTGGAAGGGGATAGAGAAATGGTGGAGCCATTTCAAATGACTGTGACATTTTTAGGCGGTTAGACCTGGCGGGGAGAGGAGACACTGGTGGTGGCGGAACATTGAAAGTTGTGTCTGGTTCTTGACTCGCTTTCTGCTTTGCCATCCGCCACGATGCAACAGCAGCCGCCACACACCCTTCCGGCGACGAGCGGAGCTACTCTGCCATGATGGACTGAAACCCTGCGAAGTCATGAGCTGAAACACTCATGCTCCTGATGCACTTGTGGTGTTTCTGTTAGTTGTCCGTATTGCGGTCTCGGCAACACACAAGTAAGGGTGGGCAGCCCCTGAGACCTAGTCAGGCTCCACTCTGTGTGCGAGTGTGTGCATGTGTGTATGCGTGTGTGTGTGTGTGCATGCACACGTGTGCGTGCGCGCGTGTGTGTATACGAGAGAGCACTTGCGTGTATGTGTCTGTGGAACTCAAGGATGATATAAGAATCACCCTGGATTGCTCCACCTCCTTATTACTCTGCTCTGGGGTTTCCCAGGCTCTGCCTTCCAGGGTCAGAATTACAGGCCACCGCCATTTCTGTCCCATGTTTTTTTTTTAATGAGCTTGGGCCCTTTTGCTCGTGAGATAAAGGCTTTAATCTCTGAGCTATCTCTCCAGCCCAGGCTCCCCTTCTTAAAGGTTTTTCCAACCCTCTATCCAACCCAACTAGAGATGAAAATGCCATGTGTGAGTTTGGGAGGGGACACAGTAGTCAAACCTATTCAAATCATGGCAACGTCTTTTATCAATAACACCGATGCAAGGAAAGGTTGCCGCCGGCCCCTCTCTGAAGAGTCCATGTGTTTGTTTCTCCTGTGCACAAGACAACAGCACCCCTTAGATTCTCAGGGGTCTGTGACTCTGACTGTCTCCTGGCCATGTCCTGAGTCAGCTGTTTCTGAGAGACCAGCCTGACATGGTGTGGTGGCTGGGAGAAGCTGGTTCTCACTGCCTTGATGTATTTTGGGGGGGCACAGGGGCAGGGGAGTTGTTCGAGGGGAGTTGGCAGATAGAGTGAAGCCAACACCCAGCCGGAGTGAGGGAATCAGCCAGAGTGCAGCCTGCTGGATTGAAAATCAAGACCCCAAGTGTCGAGTGTCAGGGGAAGTTACTCTTGGTGGCGCCTTCCTTCTCTGGCTTAGATCCTGTCTCTGCTCAGCCCTTAAAATTATCTTTCCAAAAAGGCCAAATGAACAAAACCGCCTGGGTTGGAGTGAGGAGGGAAAGGGACGAGGAGGAATGTTGGACTTGACGGCAGAGCAAAAGTTCTGAAGAATCTTGACTGACTGGAAAGATGGGTTGGAATCCGCAGATCATATGTAGGTCCAAGAAATGGAACGGCCCATTCGCAGACGCCTCGATTCTAAACGTGTAATGGATTAGCTGACCGCAAGGTAGACAGAGTCAATAATGACACGAGACACCTAAGCTGGCTCTGTAATGTTAGCTGGCTACCAGGTCACAGATCCAGCAACGGAGCCCAGAGTCACGGTCCAGACTGTCTGGGGCTGCCCAGCCCCGCAGCTTGGGCGCCCTCTACAGACAGCCAGGCCAGATGCAGAAAGGCACCAGCCAGCCTGGCAGAATCTAGGGAACTGAGCCAATAGACCACCATGAAGGTCAGTAGCTGGGGTCAGAGAAAAGATCACCCTGGTTTCTGGCTTTCCACATTGGATGCAGCCAAGAAATCTGGCCCCGCCCCATCTCCTCCCACATATCTCTCACCTGCATTCTCCACCCGTTTGCGCACAGGCTGGGGTGGGGGGTTGGGGGTTATGGTCCCAGGGCAGGCCAAACTTGTAGCAGCATTTCCCTTCCAGTGCAGCTGATGCCCTCTGCAGGCTGAAGAAGGGATTGCAAGTGTCAGACTCCAACTCCCACTCCCCAGGCAAGGGAGAGGGCACTTGATTGACGCCCACTGCAGCAGACACCCCAGAAGCGTAGGCATGGTGGCATCCCAGGAAGCAGATATTCTCCATGGGAAGGAACAGAAAGATTCTCTTCTGAGCCTCTTTGAGAGGAGCCTTCCTTCTCATGCGCTGGCACCTTGAATGGTGGACATTCCACCCAGCCTCCACCACTTCCGGAAATATCTTTCTGTTCTTCACAGATCACCCACTTGAGTTTGTGATTTTTGTGATGGCTTCATGGGGGGAAATATGGCCAGCCATCACATTCACATTCCAAGATGGGAGAAACGGATCTCCCCCCAAAGAGAATGTTCTTTAAATGTCCTTCCAAGATGTTGCCTTGAAACCTGGAACTTTTTTTTTTTTTTCTCATTAGCCAGAACCTGATCATGAGACTGCTCACAGTTCTGGACACTCTTGGAAGCATAGTCTTATGGGACAGTCAGTTTCCTGCAGCTCAGGTAGGAGAGGTTTGGCTAGGGCTGACAATAGGGGTGAGGATGATACTAATCCACCACATTACTTTCCCTCCCACCGTTCACACACAATGTAACATGCACCCATCATTTTCACGTTATTCTGATAACCCCAAATCTCAGTACTGGGGTCCATTCCTACCAGCTAAACTCATGTTAGCGGATGCATGTGCAGTTCCAGGGGGTTCTGCCTGGAGCCCCCTCTCCTTTCAGATGAACCCCAGCCTCCTGTCAGCCTGCTGGTGGGCGAGGCCTGTCTCCTGTCTTCTGCTTTGCTGCTAGTCTCAACTGAGAATCAGGATTGGGGTGGGGGAGCAGAGATCCCTTTGCTCTGAGCCTCACACTCCACTGAAGGAACCGTGTGAGGGTCTTTGACAACTGGACACGGGGCAAAGGTCAGGGGAGGTCATTGTTGCCGCAGGACCATGCTTCCGGCCAAACCTCAGTCATCACCCTCTGGGAACCCCACCACTAGGGGGAGCTGTTGGGGCTCCATCTGTCCATCCTGTGCAATTCTCCCCTCCTCCCTCTGCTGTCGGAGACCCTCATGTCTCCATAAGAAAGCGCTTGGGACAGAGAGGTTTTCTCCCAGGGTCTGCAGGTGGGGGGGGCGTCCAAGGACACGGGGCCCCTCTTGTTGTGTCCTCGCGAGGCACAAAGTGGGAGACAGCTCTCCTGGCCTGCAACCTCTCCTAATCATTATCTTATTAAGCCCTGTTAAAGTTAAAGGCCCTTTTAATAAGGCTCTCATCCACTCCCAAGGTGACCTAATCCCCTTTCAGAAGTCTCACTCTTTTCTTCTGACAGAGCTGCACATCCCAGACCATCCTGCAACTCACTCTGTGGCCCGAGATGACCTTGAGCTTCTGATTCCGCCTCTGTTTCCCTGGTGCTGGGATGACAGCACACGCCAACCACGCCCCGTTCATGTGGTGCCAGGGGTCAGACCCAGAGCTTTGTGCTATTGTGCTAGACAAGCACTCTGCCAGCTGAGCCGCAGCCCCAAACCTGGGCCATCTCTTGTTTAAGTGTGTGTGTGTGTGTGTGTGTGTGTGTGAAGGCCCTAGGTGTGCCTGTGGAAGCCCGAGGGGGGTTATTCAGGATTCTACCTCCTTTTTGCTTTGCTCTGGAATTTCCCAGGCCTCCCATTCCAAAGCCAGAAGTGAGGGGCACCGTCATTTCCACCTGACATTTTTAGGTGGGATTCAGGATCGGAATTCAGGTCCTTCTGTTTGCGAGTCGAAGTCTTGACCCTGAGCCATCTTTCCAGTAGTATCTCCAACACCATCCCCTGGCCCTTAGGTTTTAATACCTGGATTCTAGAAAGAAGGCAGTCAACGTGTAGCAGTATCTATGTTACGCTTTCTTTCTGTCTTAGATCCCGGGCATTGAGACCTCAAATTTGCAAGCTGGTGATCACTCACAGTTCTGTTTTGAGGTGGAATCTGAGCATGTCCGTGTGTGCGGACAGCCCTCTCTGCCTCTCTGGCACTCAGCGGGCATGGTGCACTCAAAGAGAACCACGTTTCCTGTCTCGGAGCTGGTCTCAGCCCTAACGTCAGACTGATTCACAACACGGGTCCTCCCGCCATAAACCTCAAGGTCCTTAATTACTTAGATGCAATCAGAAGGTTTGCTGACCGCCGAGGTGGACCTCTGGCTCCAAGGACTGACTGCTGACTCATCAGTAAAAAGGCCAGCTGTGCTTGGGTGGCAAGGGTAAGTTATGCCCAGGAAGCATCATTCACCCCCGAGGCAAGAGGCTCAGGGAGACGGAACCCAGAGGCAGAGGAACAAGATGAAGATGGCCCTTGACAAAGTAGGGGTTGTGGGTATCAGCAGACAGAACTACAAGAGTAAGAATTAAAAATCCAAGGATGAGAAAGACGGCTCAGCGGGTAAGAGTGCTTGCCGTGCATGTGTAAGGACCTGAGTTCAAATCTCCAGTGTCCATGTTATAAAACCAGGCATGACTGTGTCTGAACCTGTCACCACGGCACAGTGGTGGATGGGTTGGAGGGGAGGCAGAGGCAGGAGGATGACTGGAACTGGCTCGCTGCGTCTATTCCAGGTTTAATAAGAGACCCTTTCTCAAGAGACTGAGGCAGAGTGTGAAAGAGAGGGTACAGGATGTTCTGTGGTCTCATATGTGTTCATGCGCCCACGCCACGCATGCGCACCCCCTACAGATATCTAGATGATTGACAGACAGACAGATAGATAGAAAAATTTCAAGCAAAAACAAACAGGACTTAAGGATTTAGGTACAGTCAGGGAGCAGGCTGGGATAGGATAGCCAGACACACGCACCACTTGTAGTCACTATGAAGCAAGCCCACGCGTGGACAGAAGCCTGGCACAAAGGGTGGCAGCTGCCTGGGCACAGCGGAACGAGAGGAGCAGGTGAGGGCAGATATGGCAACATAGGCAGGAGCAGGCTAGACAGGCATCTGGGAGTGCGGAGAAGCCCCGCAGTATCCAGCAATGAACGATTGGAAGGAAGGGAGACCAGAGAAGCTGGATCTGGGCAGAAACTTCTGGAGTCAGCTCGAGGATATACATTCCATCAAGCTGTGGTTCAGTTTCCCCAAACCAGGGTTTAGCATGCCTATGGTGTGTGTGTGTGTGTGTGTGTGTGTGTGTGTGTGTGGTGATAGTGCTCCGGTGGCGGCCCAAGGATGACTTCGGGAATCATCCTGAATTGCTTCTACTTCCTTTTTGCTTTGCTCTGGGATTTCCCAGGCTCTGCCCATCAGGGCCGGAAGTGCAGCTGCCTGGTGTTTTTATGTAGAACCTGGGATCTGAACTCAGGTCCCTCTGCTTGTGAGGCAGAGTCTAAACTGCTGAGCCATCTCTCCAGCCCAAGACATTTGTTTAACATCTGAACAGCAGGGCACTGGTTGTGGCCAGGATCCTTTGGCTGCATGACCAACGATAGCATCATGGGGGATGCCCATGAGAGGGATCAAATGGTGAGACCAGAAACCAGACTCCACCCATTAAAGGCCTCATGACTTCTTAACATGGCTACACTGGAGACCAGGCTCACAGGACATGAACCCTCGAGACCCCGAAGGTCTAACTTCTTTCCATTAATCCCTGCCCATAAAGGTTCCACCACTCTCAATGGTATGGTAGGCTGGGTACCAAGCCTTAAACACGTGGGCCCTTGGAGAACATTCAAGATTAACTTTGTAAGACATTTTCAGGCAAAAGGTGTCAAGTCTCACCTTCACACTGAGTCAGAACGAGTCTTACTGCAAAGTGCTCTACCTGCTGAAGCTCCAAGCCAGCCCTCTTCTTCCTTTTACCACTTTGAGACAGGCGTTCATGATGTGCAGGCTGGCCTCGGTCACGTGACACTCAGCCTGGGACTGACAGGCCTGAGCCACGCCCCGATGTGAAGGGGTTTCCTGGTTTATTTTGCTTTTGTTTGTTTGAGCCCTTCACAGGGCCTGCCCTGCACGGGTGCCGTCTGTGTAGGAAGAAGTTCACGTTGCAACAGCATTCAGGACCGTCTCCGTTGCAGGGTTCTTAGATACCCACCATAGAGCCCCAGCTGCATCCTAGACGTACTTATAGAAACAGATAAAAGCTGTCTCCAGCCGGGCCTGGAAAATTAAATAGGTAATCGAAGTGCGTCGTATTGTTTCTTCAAAAGTGATTGATGTTGGTAGTGAAACCACATTGTACTCGGTGGCCCGGGAGCTGACGGGACCTGATTGACTGGCCGATGCTGCCACCGGGTGGCCACGAGGAGAACTACACAGAAGTTCTCCCAAAGGAACGGTTTCATGAAGGGGAAACTGAACCCTTGGATGGCAGTTTTGGAACCTAGAAATGTGTGGATAGCGTCTGTTTCCCCCACGTTAAACTAATCTTAAGCTTTACTGTTAATATGCCTACATTTTCTCTCATTTTCCTGTGTATGCATGTATGGAGTGTGCGCGCATAGGTTTTCATGTGAGCCCTAGGGTGGTATCAGAAATCATTCTCCATGGCCCTTTCACCTGGTTGTTTTAAGGCTATGTCTCTAATTAAGCCCAGAGTTCGCTTATGGGACAGACTGGCTAGCCATCTCTCTCTGGGGATTCTCTGGCTCTTCTCACACCTGGAATTACAGATGGGTGGCCTTACCCATCCAGCATTTTACAAGGGGATCGCGAATCCAGCAAGTGCTTTAACCACGGAGCCATCTCCCCAACCTATTTCCTTTTTACCTTTTTTTTTTTTCTAACAAAACCTCACTGTAGCTCAGAATGACCACCAACATATAATCCTCCTGCCTCAGCCTTCTGAGTTCTGGAATTAAGCATGCATGGCCGTGCCCAATGATTTTTAAATTTCTTTTTAAATTGGGAGATAGCTCTCTGTGCCCTTCCTGGGAAACCCATCATCAGTTTTGCCTCCTCAAGTGCTGTGTGTTCTGGCTTCTTTTCCTGCAACAGGATGTTTGGTGAAGTTCATTCGTGTATCATGAGTTCATTCCTTTTCTTGTTGACTGGTGATCCATTATGTGAGCATACCATAATTTGTTTTTCTACTGCACTGCTGATGGATGTTTGGACTGTTTCCAGTTCGGGCTGCTGTAAATGGCCTGACTCGCTAGCGACATGCTTGCAGAGGTCTTTCTGTGAAGATGTTTTCATTTCTCTCGGGCAAGCATCCAGGAGTCAGAGCGCCGGGTCAACGGATGCCTTTCTGAGAAGCTGCCAAACTGTTTTCCACAGTGGCAGTGGCATCCTTACCTGCCCAATTGCTAATGTGAGAGTTTCCTTTCATTCTGAAACTTGGAAGGAATCCAGTTCTTCAGGAGCTATAAATGAACAAGTGTGAACTTAAGTGATTACGTCCGCGCTGGGTACAATAGACAACCTGTAAAACACACGCTTTAGAGAAGAAATGAGGGTTGGGATGGTAGCTCAGTGGCTGAGTACCTCTGGGTTCAATACCCAGTGCTCCTGGAAAAGAAGAAACAAGCACTAAAAAGGGCCGATGAGACGGCTCAGCAGGAAAAGGTACCTGTGTGGCAACCTGGAAACCTGAGTTCACATGATGGAAGGAGAGAAATGGCTTCCAAAAGTTGTCACTGCAGATAGTGAGATGTAGGAGAGAAACAAATTAATAGAATGTTAACAACAACAACAACAAAAGGAATTTGGACCTAAAGACACAGAAAGCTGGGCTGGAGAGATGGCTCAGGGGTTAAGATTCTGCCTGGCAAGCAGAAGGACCTGAGTTCGGACCCCAGGTCCCACGTAAAAATGCCAAGCAAAATGGCATCAGCCTGCACTTTCGGCCTTGGTGGGTGGAGCCTGGGAAATCCCAGAGCAAAGCAAAAAGGAGGTAAACGCAATCCAGGATGATTCCCCAAGTCACCCTTGGTCCTGCACAGGGACATACAGTGCCCTCCGATTACACACACACACACACACACACACACACACACACACACACACGCAAAACTGTTTAAGACAGGAAATTATACTTATGTGATTAAAAAAAGAGAAAGGAAATTTTTAAGAAAGCACTAAAGCTGTGGCTATCAATCACTTGGTGCAGAGATTGGTCTGTCAAGAGCTGGTCATCTTGGTATGTACAGGAGATTTCCCCTGTGGAGGGCCAACTAGGGGCTGGGCTACTGGAAGAGCTAAAGGCAGAGGTGGGTCTGCACCCGGCAGGTCTATGAGACCATGAATCAGGCCAAAGAGGATCATTCTCGATTCTTAACACCTTAGCAGGATTTGCCAGGCTTTAGATTCGCTTGGGAACTGTCATCTATTCCTTCTTTCCTATTTTTCTCCCTTGGTGTAGGAATGTCTATTTTATATCTGTCCTGCAATAGTATTTTGTTACTGTATGACTTGTCCATTTTTTATAGGTTCACAACTGGGAATTCTGCCTCAGGATAGATAATAAATCCCGTGTCTCAACCATATCTGACTCAAAAGATACCTTAGGTTAAGCAATAGGCTTTAGACTTCAAGGCAATGTTGGAATTTGCTTAAAAACTTTTGGGAATGTTGGGATAGGATGGATAAATGTATTTTTCATGCAGTGACATGAATTTAGTGGGAATGGCAGGGACTGATAGGTACTGAACTGTACCTATTTAAAACTTGCATACCAAAGCCCTACCCTCCAGTGTGGCTATATTGGGACAGGACTTTTCAGAGGTAACAACAGTTAAAAGAGGTCATTAGGGTAGGGTCCTAACCAGATAGACCTAAAGGTCTTATAAAAAGAAAAAAGTATGTCTTCTTTGTACACATACTACTGAAAAGTCCATGCGAAGATACAACAAGAATGTTCTGGACATGTGGTAATCCCAGCACTCGGGAGATGAAGGCAGGAATTTCCAGAGTTCAAGGTTACCTTTGACTACAAAGGGAGTTTGAGATTGGCCTAAGCTACAGCTATATGAGACTCGGTCTTTAAAATACAAATGACAAAAAGAGAGGAGGGAGGAAACAGCACGTGAGAAACAAGAAGTCTAATTAGAATCAGAGTCAAAGCGAGACCTTGATCTTAGGGCTCCCCAACCTCCACCTTTCTTTAGTCATCTTTGTGACTTAGTTTCAGCAGATCAAGAGGGTCAAGTTGAAAATGAACTGGGGAAATTCAGAAATTCAGAGACTCGTATGACTACAGTTGAACATCTAACAGTTCTACCATCCAAATCCAGAGAGGGACAAAGGACAGTGAGTGGTTAGCAAGTGTATTTTGAAAAATGTTATCAGTCCAAAAAAAAAAAATCCCCCCAATTTAACAAAGATGTAAACTCACAGAATGAAGAAGCTCAGCAAACTACAGAACAGAAATTCACACTAGTTCACACCACAGTGAAACCTGAAGATCAAAAAAGCTGCACTCAAGATTGTGTTCCCAATAAAAACCTTCCAAGCTTGAGTTACAAATATATGTACAAAAATATCACCTGCCTCTAGGCCAAGAACATATTGGAGAAGGGCAAGTATTTCAAAGTCTTTTCAAGTTTTCTATAATCTAATATGCAGTGTCAGAGTATGGAAAAAAAATCCAAGTTACAAACTATATATAAGTGAGGTAAATTTTATAAACATTCTCAGGTAACTCAGTCAGCTCTGAACATATCAAACACATCGGAAGTCTCTTTCTGTAACTGTAGTCTTCGCCCCTAGAATTAAAGTGATTCACAGTAGGCATCTCAATAAGCAAGATATAGAAGATAAAAAGTGCAGAAGCAGGACCCCCCCCCACACACACCAACATTCCTCAGCTTTAGGGTAAAACTGCCCACAGGAACTTTGCAACTGACCAAATATCAAGTCCACCTTTTCTCTGGTTGTGAATATTCAATAATCAACACTTCTTTTTCCTTCAACTCCCTTGTGTCCTTGACTTAACTGTTGAAGGACAACTGTCCCTCCACCATCACTGGTCCTGGACAAACTCATTGAGAATTCTCAATCTTTTACCACTAATCTTTATCTTAAAGGGCATCATTTCTTTACAGCTTCATTTCCTTACCTCTATGAGACTATCCCAAGTAAGATATATTCTTCTCACCACACTACACCCTACTTCTATCCTAAGGATTTGGTAGTTTACACACAAGGGTGTTAGAAACACAACTTCTTTCTCTCTAGGGCAATTTGATGTTTTTCATTAGGACATTTTAAAAATGTAAAACCCTCTTTCACAGTCTAAGTGAGTCATGGCCCACACTGTCAATATCTTTTTAAAAAATTGTCTTAAATTTCTTTGTAGCTGTCACAATATGTGGTAAATGCTCAGTAAATATGCTCTGAATATACCATGTTTATTCAGTATGGATTCTGTTTTGTTGGCCAGAGACTGAATTTTCACTGAAGACTTGTCCACATTCCTTGGTTTTCTCTCCAGCATGAATTTTTTGATGTTGAGAGAGAGATGAGCTCTGGCTAAATGCTTTTCCACATTCTTCACACTTATGGGGTTTTTCTCCAGTGTGGATTTTCTGGTGTTTTGCAAGAGATGAGCTCTGGGTGAAAGCTTTTTCACAGTCCTTACACTTGTAAGGTTTCTCTCCAGTGTGTGTTCTCTGATGACGAATAAGGGCTGAACGATCATTGAAGGCTTTGGCACAATCAGTGCATTTATAGGGCTTCTCCCCAGTATGAGTTCTCTGGTGCTGAGTCCGAGCGGAACAGTAAGCAAAGGCTTTCCCACACTCATTGCACTCATAAGGCCTCTCTCCAGTATGAGTTCTCTGGTGCTGAATAAGGCCTGAACGAACACTAAAGGCTTTGCCACACTCGTTACACTTATAAGGTTTCTCTCCAGTATGAATGACCTGATGCTGGGTGAGGAATGTGCTTTGGCTGAAGGCCTTCCCACATTCACTACACTCATAAGGTTTCTCTCCAGTATGAATTCGTTGATGTTGAGTGAGGTATGAACTCTGATTAAAAGCCTTCCCACATTCATTGCACTCGTAGGGTTTCTCTCCAGTATGAATTATGTGATGCCGAATCAGGGCTGAGCGGTGACTGAAGGCTTTCCCACATTCATGACACTTGTAGGGTTTCTCTCCAGTGTGAATTCTCTGGTGTAGAGTAAGGTGTACGCTCTGGCTAAAGGCTTTCCCACAATCATTACATTCATAGGGCTTTTCTCCTGTATGAATTCTCTGATGCAAGACAAAAGCTGAGTAGCAACTGAAGGCTTTCTCGCACTCATTACACTTCCAAGGCTTCTTTTCCGCACAAATTCTCTCATCCTTAATTATATCTGAGTTTTGTTTTAAGTTTTTTTTAAGTGAATCATAATTATGGAGTTGCTCACCTTGATGTTGAACGAATAATGACTGCTGACTAAATTTTTTTCTCAATTCATCACATTGGTAACTTCTCTCCACAGCAAGTTTTTTTTGAAGGACAAACTCTTGTATTAGATGCTTTTCATGGTTTTCTTGCTGGCTTTCTAAAGAATCTTCATACTCACTGGACTCTTCCTCTGAAAACCTTTCCATTAATATCCCAGGGGTCAATTCTTCTTCAGAAAAATCCTTGTCTGGAGTTAGCTCCTTACTTTCTGATATTGTTTCCCATTCTGGAAGAAACAATTGCACACTATGAGAAAAAAAAAATCATTGTAGCAGGGAAATAAGCAAAAATGATAATAGGAAACACATGAACTTCAAAGCTCTCAAAGACAGTTTTTGTAATGACTGAGCAAAGAATTTGCATAAGGGAGAAAGCAAAAAGCATTCAGTATTTCTTTATGCATCATGTAGGAAATGAAGTAGAAGAGCGGAAGATCAAGCAGAGGTGGTCTGCGGAATTGCAGACCTAAAAAAACAAAGACAAAACAAAACAATAAACTAGTCTGTAGGGAGCAGAACTGGAATCAGAAAAAGATGGTCTCTGGGGATTTATTCATCTACCTATCTTGCCATAGCCTCTCATTGCATGTGGGAAGAAAGACCATCTTTAGCTTAACTCTTTGCCACCATCTTTTCCCATACTCATGCCCTAATCACTGCTAAGGGACAATCTTCCAAAACTATTTGTCTTACACACACACACACACACACACACACACACACACACACACACGCACACACACACACACACCTGTTACCACCATCTCAAAACACTAGTCTACAAGCTATCACTTAATGTTGTATGGATCTACAAATTCAAGTTATCATGAAGCTTAAGAGTTAGAATGCAAAAGATTGGTTCTGACACCTTTCCATCATCCCCACCCAGCAAAATGAAAAGAATTGAGTAAACCCATATTTTTGTTTTTAAAAGTATTTATTTGAGGGAGAGAGACAGAGAACATGTTTTGGGAATCAAAATCAAGTTGTCAGATTTGGGAGCAGACACCTTACCCACCGAGCTATCACACTGGCCCTAGAGAAACTTAACTTTCAATTATGTCTGTAAATGTTATAAACTTCATACTCAGGGAAATGCCTGGCATTTTAAAAGACAGAAAAGGCTAAAAGCAAATAGATATCCAACTAAGAGAAGTGGAAGAATTACAGCTCTAAATATTTGTGGAGAATACATGTTTAACAGAGGACAGATACCAAACGATTTGTCTGTTCTTCTGTCAAAGATTGAAGAACAGAGAAAAGTTCAAGTAGGTGGATGAGGAAAGGTCTTGAAAGTAGATAGAGACACATAATTCAGGCAGAGCAAGCAATTCACTGGGGAACCTAGCATTGTAATGCTGTCTTGATAAAACTAACAAAGTAGAATTTGCTTATAGTCTACTGCAATAATCCAGTTAGAAGTAGCAGAGTCAAATCTGTGATATTTAGCACTGGAGAGATGGCTCAGAGGTTAAGACTCTGCCTTACAAGCAGAAGTTCCTGAGTTTGGATCCCAGATCACACATAAAATATGCCAGGTGGAAATGGCAATAGCCTACATTGGAAGGCAGAGCGTGGAACCTTCAGAGCAAAGCAAAGAGGAGATATCATAATCCAGGGTGATTCCTGAAGTTACCCATGGGCCTCCAGAAGCACACAGTGTGCTCTCTCTCTCTCTCTCTCTCTCTCTCTCTCTCTGTCTCTGTCTCTCTCTCTCTCTCACACACACACACACACTTAAAAAATATGTGACATTAAAAAAATAGTTACCATATTTGGTCGCTGACATTCATTTGTTTGGCATCTGGGGAGATGCTGTTTTAAACATTTCTTCTGGATTATATGTTCATTATCACAACCCCATATAAGTTAAGCATTTTTGTTACCTTCATAATATTTTTCTTTCTAAAAATATTTATTTGGAAGAGAAAGAGGGAGAAGAGATGGAGAGAATATGCTAGTGTGTGTGTGTGTGTGTGTGTGTGTGTGTGTGTGTGTGTGTGGAGGTCAAAGGACAATTTTGGAAGTTGGCTCTCTCTTGTCACCATGTGCGCTCTGAGAATTGAACTTAGGTCTCCAGATTTGCAAGCAGACGCCTTTACTGGCTGTGCCAGTCTGTCAGGTTCATTATTTTCATCTTAGAGCTGGAAAATGTGAGTCACAAATAAGTAAGCTGTTTGTCGAAAATCATGGAATTATTGAGTAGCTAAGATGAACTTTCACCCCAGGATGGCTGGTTATAAAGTCTCTGCTCTGGACTACCAGGCCATATTGCCTCTGCTTGGATAGGGAAAACCCAGAGATCAGTTTGTAATGAACTGGGCTAAGGACTAAAAATCAACATCGGGCTGCAGTGATAAAACAGCATATGATGCAATCTGGTTTTGAGCATTCTACCCAGGCAAGTTATTAAAAGGTTCACCACATTTTACTTTGAGAAAAAGAACTGGTTTGAAAAGGTGAAAATTATTTACTCATTAAATCAAATGCTGGCTTTATAGGAGAGACCAACCCCATATAAGTTATAGGAGAGATAACCCTTTATAGGAGGCTTTATAGGTGGGAATTCCATGGATCTAGGGAAATCTGGACAAACTCCTGCACAAGCACCTCCGTGACCATCTGGGTTGTTTTCCTACTGCCACCAACGGTCACTCACCCAGATCAGGTGCTTGGGAGCCTGCTCCCTCTGGCTCCTCCCCATGCGCCAGCTGAGAGACCATGTTGGGCTTGGAAATTGAAAGCCCTGCTCAGAGTGAAAGAAAATGAGTTCAGGAGAGGTCAGGGCTGGTTCCTTGGTCTTAAGAGGAGAAAACGGAGGTGGGGAAGAGAGAGAGAGAGAGAGAGAGAGAGAGAGAGAGAGAGAGAGAGAGAGAGAGAGAGAGAGAGAGAGAGAGAGAGAGAGAGAGAGAGATCATTCTGGATTTCTTCCTTGACAGCTCAGAAGATTGAAAGGTTGACATGGGTTTATAGAATTCAGAAACATGAGGTCACGTTTTGCCTCTCATTACAAAAATAATAAATACCCATTCTCGCAAGTGTTGTCTCTAGTACTTTATCTTAACATTGTTGGTTAAGAAACAGAGAAGGGTATTACAGGTCATTAGGGTAAAACTGCCTACTCATCACTCTTGGAGTATTCAAACTATTTGAAGCCCCCCCCAAAAAAAAAAACCCAGCAACTGTCTGTGTCAGGACTTACAGAAATGGAGGATCTTTGAAGCTAAGAAGTGCAGCGCTTCTAAGAACTGAGGAATTGAAGGTACCATGCCAGGCAAGTCCACAGGGACAGGGGGTGCTATTCTTACCCAGCAAGACCAGATTCCTGGGCTTCCCAGGCACATCTCCGCGAGACGACTTTAGCTGCCCCCACTGGATTAGCGCCTCAGTCATAGATCTGACCAGTGGTTCCTGAAAAACATCAAAACACATCAGTGCTCATCAATGACCTCTTGCCAGAGATGAACCAGAAAGGACCAAACTGACAGCACTGAAGGATGCTGGGAAGGGTAGACGATGTGACACATTCCCTGAACACGTAGGTCTTCTGGAACTTTTCTGGTTCACATACTCAATATTTGCACCAGAATTTATGCTACTTGCAGAGAGAAGGCAAAGCACTTTCAAATGTAAATCTGAACGTATGAAGTCCTCAGTTCATGCCTTGACAAATTACAGAACTGCTTGACATGCATATAGGGCAAAGGGGAGGAGATGCTCAATTTTCTTTCTGTCTTGGCTTTTAAAATCCAAGGATTTCACCAAAAAGCATTTTTCCTTTCCAAATGTGTTCAAAGTTGAGATGCTTGCTACATATGCCAAAGAATATGGATTTATTCGAACCCAAATTATCAGGAACGTTTGCAAAACGCTCTTGCCATTTCTCACAATGCTCAGAGAATAGAGGTCTGACTCCCCATCCACTCTGTTTCTTGCACTAACCCTACCACTTCTCCAGTTGGCCGTTGTCATTCACAAAATGTGAGTCAATTCCCTCTTGCTGCTGTATAAACGCTCCTCCACCGCGCTGGGGCCAAACGCGAGGGTCAGCCGTTCGGATCTACCCAGAGGCCGGTAAGGTGCAGCCCTAAGCGGGCGGCCCAATAACCCCGCCAGCGTCGTCCCCTACTCTCCTCCGTCCCTGAGGAATCTGGGATCGGTCTTCCTCCACACCTGGACCGACTCGCTCCAGATGCAGAACTACCCCAAGTCAGAGAATACCTTTGTATTCCAAGAGCCACACCAGCCGGCCGCGCACCAGAACTACAACTCCCAGAATCCTCTGCAGACGGCGGCGCCGCTTGATGCCGCTTCCCAGAGGACCCCGCGGCGCACCGTGGGTGTCCGGCGTCAGTTTGAAGGTGCTGGGTCCTCCCTAGGGTGCAAAGTGAGTGCACGTGGCTCGTGGGACTCCCGGCGCGCTACACCGTGCGCGTGGAACACTCGTGCCCGGTGACTGTAGCCCGGGAGCCCCAGCAATTCATGCACGCCGGTTTCCCCACCTGTACTCCATATGGGGAGGTGGAAGTTCCAGGTCTCCTCCCTCCCACGCTAGACGCAGCTAGGTCCTGGGGTGAAGAGCCTAGAGCCACAATTCTTTGCTTTTATACAGAGATCTTGTGCAGTTGCTGGCGGGCCAGGTGGGTGGAGGTTATAGAAGCGAGGAAGGATTCAGTAAATTTTATATGAACTCAGCTCTTGACCATTAATTAATTTTTTTTAGGATTTACCAACATCAGGTGTCTTGGGAATGCAGCTCGAGGGAGTATCCTATTTGTGGCTATCTCGCTTGGTCAGTAGGTCATCTGTTGTCCGCCGGCATCGCACCAGTGGGCGGCCCATCCTTATACTGATGTGGCATGTCAGTAAGCTTGTTTTTTTTTTTTTTTTTTAACGAGGTGGCTGAGGAAAACTTGCAGATTACAAATGTAAAAGAAGGCTACTTCATTACCTTCAACTTCTAAGGGTTTATTTTAAGGAAGCTCACAAATTACGAAGGTAAAAGTTATGGGGCTATAAGAAACAAAAAACTAAAATGAGTACATTCATTATTTCTGTATTCTTTTTTATTCAGTTGTGCGTGTGTGCATATGTATGTGTGCGCGCGTGTGTGTCTGTGTGTGTAGAACCACGGACGAATTCGGGAACCACCATGGACCGCCTCCACCTCTTTGTTTACTCTGCCCCGGGATTCACAGGCTGCGCCGTATCAGGACCAGAAGCACAGGCCACCCCAGCTTCCGCCTGGCGTCTATACATGGGATCTGGGATCCGAACTCAGGACCTTCTGCCTGCAAGGCAGAGGCTTACCCCCTGAGCCACCTCTCCAGCCCTATTACTGTATTTTTCTATGATCATAGGATTGCTATCTTATTGGAAGGGGGAGGTCACATGTGCTAGGCTTCTTTAAGGAGCCTTGGAGAGGCATATCAGATACTAGGGCATCAAGGTAGTCTTAAATTTTGGGTGGTATGTTTTTCCAACGCAACTCCCTCTCCCTTCCAAATTATAAGTACTAAAGTGAATTAAAAGCAAGTGGAGGTAAAGAGGATTTACTTAGCTTGCCTGGCAACAAGCCCACGGTAGTGGAAACAGGTGACCTTAGTCTACAGAATCAGTTGTGCGTTGTTCAGGCTGCTCTTTTGAATAAGCAAAAAATGGATCGTCAGCCCACAAATAATGTCAACGGGGGCTGGAGAGGTGGCTCAGGGGTGAACTCAGGGTCCTGAGTTCAGATCCTAGAACCCACGTATAGACGCCAGGCAGAAGCGGGGGCAGCCTGCGTTTCTGGTCCTGGTAGGGCGGAGCCTGTGAATCCCGCGGAGTCTGTGAATCCCGGGGCAGAGTAAACAAGGAGGAGGTGGAGGCATCCATGGTGGTTCCCGAATTCGTCCGTGGTTCTACACACACATACACGCACACAATTGAATAAATAATAATTAAAAAAAAAATAATGTCAACTCAGAAATGGCCTGATTAGTAACTAGTACCTCAATAGTGAGTCTTACTCCCCAGGAGTTCTAGAAGTTTGAGGATCAAGTAGATCCTCACACACAAGTAGATCCTCCTCATAACAAAGTAGCCAACTTGCTAACCAATTTACATTTTCAGGAGAGAAACTCTAATTCACCTGTTTATCTGGGAATAGCCATAATGTCCAGGGTGCTGGTTCTCCAAATTTTAACTAGGCTTCCAGAATAAAAATTCCACTCCCCTTCATCTGTCCTCTTACCAGTGGGCTGAGAGGGAAAACCAAAACCAAAACAAACAAAACCAAACTTCTGTCTTTCTGTATGTGACTAGAACACAGACAAATGTAGTTCATGGGAATACGGTGAGCGGCCAGGGATGGCAAACCAGCAAACCGCAAGTATTACCAGCATTAGATCAAAGCAAACCTGACTGCGAGGGAAATCTCAATATTCTAGTCCTGATTTTGGGGAACGAAATAAGACAAGGAGGTGGGAAGGGATATGTTGGTGAGACACCAGATGGGAATGGGAGGTGTAGATATGATCCAAATACATTGCATACATGTATGACATTTCCAATAAATAAAAGAATTAATGTCCACTAGAAATCTGAATTTCTGTTCTTACTGACCATGGCAGAATATTTTAGGAAAATATTCGAGCAATATTTTGACCAAGGGAGTAATCAAGGATTTAGAACTCTCAGAGCCCATCAAGAGGCATGTTTGTCAATAATTCCCTTTATTTTCTGACATTATAACATATCAGATATTGTCTACATATACACATCGTGACATTTAACTTCAAGCTGCTTCAACAGTTTACACGTGAAAAATATTAACTGATAACCTGCTTTAAGACAGATCAAAACTAACTGGTATCATAGCAACTCAGAAGGGGGAGTTTGGCAGTTCAGTTTCCTGATGTTCACCTTTGGGAGAGGTCTGCTTTGACCCGTTGGCATGTCTGTCATCTAAATCCACAAGCCCTTTTCCAGGCTTTACTTAAGCAAAGAGACGGGAATATGGACACCTAGAGTTAAGGTCTTTGGTGCCTGACCTCCAATAATTATAATACAGGGCTGGATGTGGGAAGTAGATGAGACTGGGTAGCTGGGATCTGTTTGCTGTTGAACACATTCAAGCAGGTCTCAAACATTTAGAAAAGCGTCACCTGGGTAAAGAGCTAAGTTAGGTTTGTAGAAAGCCAATGATGGACAGAAAGGGGTCACGTGGAAAGACCAACGTAACAGTCACATGCAGAATGTAACCATGACAGTCGTACCTGGTTGTTACTCAAATACTGAGGTGTCCGTTTATGTTCTTAGCCTTCAGGTGCTAGATTCTGGCTTATAATGGCCAGAATGATACCTGGCCCATAAACAGTATCTCACAAATTCCTTTAGCTTTCCCTGTGATGTTGCGGTCCTACATCATGAGGATGGAATGAGACAGACTGACTCACATCAGACTGGATGATCTTTGTTTCTTTGGGGGGGTCCATCTGTGAGCGTTTATCTCTTACGCAATGAGAGAGAAGTAAAACTGGGAAGTGACTACTGAGCCTAAGATATCAGAGGTACACGCTGGACTGTAGTAACTCAGAAAAGTGGATCCAAGGTTTTGAATGGACAGAATTTACATTCATTTAGATAAACATTTACTGAACACCTGCTATTTGGTTTTTTAACATTTTTTATTATTCAATTGTGCGTGTATGCATGTGTGCACGTGTGTGTATGCGTGTGTGTGTGTGTGTGTGTGTGTGTGTATGTATGTGTGCGGACGAATTCAGGAACCACCATGGACCGCCTCCACCTCCTCCTGTTTACTCTGCCCTGGGATTCACAGGCTCCGCCCTACCAGGACCAGAAACGCAGACCGGCCCGCTTCCGCCCAGCATCTGTATGTGGGGTCTAGGATCCCAACTCAGGACCTTCCGCCTGCAAGGCAGAGGCTTAACCCCTGAGCCACCTCTCCAGCCCCATAGCACCTGCTATTTGTAAGGCACTATGTAAGACAGACCTATAAGCACTTACAATCCAGTTGAAAAGATAACACATGTATATAAATTATAAGACAAAACTCAGAATAGAGTGGAAACACTTTGAAGGCAGAACTGCACTCAAGACCATGTGTGTGTCACCTTGGGTACCTTATTTAATTTCTTTGAACTTTGAGGTGCCCATGTGCTAAATGCAGACATCAACAGTACCTACGTCACAGAGCTGGTGAGATGATCTATTCATCTAGTCCTTATAAAATTTGCTGGTAACCTTGCAATTTTAAATGCTACCACTGTTACTGATACTAAGGGATCTAAGCTTTATTTTGTGTGTGTGTGTGTGTGTGTGTGTGTGTGTGTGTGTGTGTGTGTGAGAAAGAGAGAGAGTGAGAGAGAGAGAGAGGACACTGTATGTCCCTATGGAGGACCAAGGGTAACTTTGGAATCGTCCTCTATTGCTTCTACCTCCTTTTTGCTTTGCTCTGGGATTTCCCAGGCTTTGCACACCAGGGCCGAAGTGCAGGCCTCCACCATTTCTGCCTGTTTTTATGTGGGACCTGGCCCAGTACGGAGGGATCTAAAAGCTGGTGGTTCACAAAAGAGCAAGTTTCCCTGCTCTGAAAAGCTCAAGAGAAGGGCGTGCCGCTACGAAAATGACTATTCTGGGAAAATGGTGCTGCTCACGTCTGGTTCCTTTCTCCTCCTGTGGCAGCCTGCAGTAAAGTGCAGTGATAACCGGGCCTGGTCTGAAGGATGCAAGCCTGGGGATCCCATCCTGATACCTATGCTATCCGCCCGACACTCACTGCAAACCTTGTTATCTTCTGCAGCACTGGGGGTGGAGCTGCAGCCCGGAGTCTGCGCCAGGGAGGTACCCTACCACTAAGCTACACCCCATGTCCTGCCCAGGGTTTTGACTCTGCAGCGTCGTATTTTAATCGCTACAGTCCACATCAGGCGTGGGGCACAGGAAGTACCGGGCGCTCGCTGGAACACTGTGCGGCCGAGATGGGACAGGAGGGCAGAAGCCACAGTGGGGGGAACGAGCCAACGTGAACCACCGTGAACCACGGGCGACAAGCTTGCGCCCGGTTCAGTCTATCCCCTGTTTGGCGTACCGCCGCTGATGCTGGATAACCGAGGACTTGGAGCTGAACTCTTTCCCGCACACGCTGCAGTCGAAGGGCTTCTCCCCGGTATGAACTCTCCGGTGCTGCGTGAGCCGGCACCTCTGGCTGAAGGCCTTCCCGCACTCGCCGCAGGCGTAGGGCTTGTCCCCGGTGTGGATCTTTTGGTGCTGGGTGAGGGACAAGTGGCCGAAGAAGGCCTTGCCACACTCGTGACACTGGTAGGGCGGCTCCCCGACGTGAGCCTTCTGGTGCCGCCTGAGCGAGGAGATGCGGTAGAAGGTCTTCTCGCACTCGCTGCACGCGTAGGGCTTCCTGCCCGTGTGGATCTGCTGGTGGTGAATGAGGATGCTCTTCCGGATGAAGGCTTTCCCACACTGCTGGCACGCGTAAGGGCTCGCTCCACTGTGGATCCTCTGATGGCGCGTCAGGGACGACCGGTAACAGAAGGTTTTGCCGCACTCGCCGCATTTGAAGGGCTTCTCCAGCATGTGGATCCGCTGATGCATAGCGAGGGACGAGCGCTCAAAGAAGGCTTTGCCGCACACGCCGCACTCAGAGGGGCTGTCGCCGGGGTGGGACCCCAGATGCCTGCTGAGGCTGCTCCTGCGGGCGAAGGGCTGCCTGCGCTCGGGACAGTCGTAGGGCTTCTCTCCACCGTGGGTCTTCTGGTGGCGGATGAGCAGCAGGCGGTCAAAGAAGGTCTTCCCACAGTCACTGCATTGGTGGTCTCCATGTTGAGCCAGGATTTTCTTGGGTGGGGATGACCCTTGGGGTAAGTTTTTGCTAAGAGAAAGGGGTTTCCTGCAACCCACTGCGGCGTTTTCACTCTCTGGTTTCAACGTGCCCTTTGATGCCTGAACTTCAAGTTTAGGGCAAGAAGGACTTGCCTTCCCATTGCTTTCCCTCAATATTTCTTTTGGGTTTTCTTCTTTGGAAGCATCTGGAAGTTGAGGCTTAGTCCCCTGGCCTGGAATAAAAGAGAAAAATGCAGATATAGTTCCCCCCACCCCCCATCTGGGCTAGGAGGGAAGAGCTGCTATGCCGAAGGCGATGGCGGGTCGTGATCCTGCTTGCGCCGGGTTAGTCTCAATGCTTAGGAAAGCCTAGAGCCTGGGAAGGAAGAGGGAATCAAGGAACAGATCTGTTGGGGACAGTCCCAGGAGCAGTGGCACGAGAATTAGGAGAATGAGCTAAGTGCAGATGTGAGTGACCGGCAGAAAAATCAAAGGGTAAACAAACAAGGTGGTGAATAAAGATGAAATCATACTTCAAGGTGCAGAGGGGAAAAATGAGAACAGACAGGTGAGATGAAATAAACATTCAAGACAAAAAAATGAATTTGGGGGTTGGAGAGATGTCGTAGGGGTTAAGACTCTGTCTCAAAAGCAGAATGTCCTGAGTTCAGATCCCAGGTCTCACCTAAAAATGCCAGGCAGAAATGGCGATGGCCTGCACTTCCGGCTCTGGTGGGCAGAGCCTGGGAAATCCCAGAGTGAAGAAAGAAGGAAGTAGAAGCGATCCAGGATAACTCCTGAAGTCACCTTTGGTGCTCCACAGGGATACACAGTGCACACACACACACACACACACACACACACACAATATTGAATTTGAGAAAAAGATGATACCCAGTATTTTTTCCATACTTAAATAACAGAAACCAAACCCCCCACAAAACTGCCCATCGTGTTCATAGTCAGTTACCTAGACAGACGCTCTCTGGCCACTTTTTTTCTTCAGCTCTGTGAAGACCATCTATCCATGGCTTATCCCCCCTCTTCAAGTGAAAAATCATATCGGGCTGAGGAACTGGAAGTCCTGCTCATGGAGAAAATACATGATGAAGTTAACTCTGCCAAAGCTTAACCCTGGCCTCTGAATATTCCAGAGAGACGATGGAAAAGACAGAAAGTCCAGGCCACCAATGCAGAGCACCAGCAGGACTCCAAAATAGACGGTTCTGAAAGGGGAAGTCAAGACTGAGGTTCTAGAAAGGAACAAGTAGCACGAGGCCGAGGCAGTGAGCAGAAAGCTTCCACCTGCACTCTGGTAGGATGGAGCAAGCTCATCTTGACCCACAAGGAAGCATAAGGAAGGTGTTCGTTTTTGTTGTTTTCTGTAAACTTGCTCTGTAGCCGAGGATGCGCCTTCTAGTTCCCAGAGCTGGGATTACAGGCATGATGACCACGCCTGGGTTTTCATGGTGCCAGGAATCAAACCCAGGGCTTCGTGTGTGCTAGGCAAGCACTCACCCAACTGAGCCACGTGTTCGCCCCAGGCCTCGTGAGCCTGAAGCCTCGGTTCTCATCCACGGGGACCCGACTGTCTAACAGCTGGCATCATCCATAGCTCTCCATTTCCCCTGTGTACAGAAGTCTCTAACTACATGCTGCCGTTTACGGGGATTTCTCTACAAATACTGAAAAGCCAAACACAGGGGTACGGTTCTTTACCAATTTGGCGGTTATGATTAGGCATCTCCCCTCGCCAAGATGGCTGTTTGCCCATCAGGGGGAGTCGATGACACCACCTGACTGCGAGCCCTCCAGACCTCCTTCGGTTCTGTGGGGACAGGCTGTTGAGCAGAGAGCACTGCGAAGCTCTTGGGAGGCCATTTGTCCAGGGCTGGCGTTCAGTATCGAGAAGCCACCTCCTGTGACTGATTCATTGTGTCTACCAGATGGCTCTGGACTCAGGTCGGGGAGAAAAGGGGACAGTTTCTCAGCCCCTCAGCCCCATATTGGCACGGGGCGGGTTCTCACGTCTCACAAGACGCCGTCTTACCCAGAGACGCGATGCTCTCATAGTTCTCCAGCATCACCGCCTGGTAGAGAGCCCTCTGCACAGGGACCAGAAGCGTCCACTCTTCATCTGTGAACGTCACAGCCACATCCTCGAATGTCACCGACATCTGGAAACGCAATCGCATTCTCTTATAACCCTGTTCTTTCTTCCTTGTTTCTTTTCTGAGATAAGGTCTCCAGCTAGGTGCCCTAAGGCACGTGCCACACACCCCAGTCTAACCCGAAACTCTCTCTAGGTCTGTTGGGCCCGCCCAGGATTTGGCCAGAGCGTGACCGAGCACATGGGACTAAAGAGGGCGCTGAGGGCCAGTGTCCTGGGCGTGACCCTGATCACTTCACAGAGAGCCCTAATTGGCTTTCAGGTATTGACCTGCCTCCCTTACTGAAAAGACTTTGGACTTGACCTGTGAAACCTGAAGGTTGCCTTGACCTTTGACATAATTGGCCGTCCATTTGGCGCCATCTAATTATTTGTCTATATAAGCTCCTTTGTTTCCCCCAATAAACTTTGAGATTCTGCTCTGACAAACTCCCTGTCCCGTGGTCAAGTCTCTAGAAAATAGAGGCGGAAGCTGGGACAGCTGAACTTGCTTTTTAAAAAAATTTTTTATTATTTATTCGATTGTGCATATGCATGTGTGCGTATGTGTGTGTATGTATGTGTGTGTGTAGAACCACAGACGAATTCGGGAACTACTTCACCCTACCAGGACCAGAAACGCAGGCCACCCCCCCGCTTCTGTCTGGCTTATATACGTGGGGTCTAGGATCTGAACTCAGGACCTTCCGCTTGCAAGGCAGAGGCTTAACCATTGAGCCACCTCTCCAGCCCCCCTGAACTTGCCTTTTTTCGTCATCGCAGCAGGCTGCGCAATCATGTGAATGAGTGTGTGAGTGGGTAGAAACATGCCACGCCATGGGGTGTTGGATTCTACATAGGTCCATAATGGATGCACTAAAGAAACGGTCTAGACAGGACCCCCAAATCTTCCAGGCACCCCTGTTCAGTCCACTCTGGGGAAAATCACTTAGGACAAAGACTGCAGTGTTTTTCACTTGGTGACAGGCTTATAGGCACAGAGTCAAGGATAGAGACGTCGCTTGAAGGTCACCTACAGTAAAGGGGAAGGAAGCATTATCTTTGGAACCCTCCACCTGCCTCTGCCTGGGAAGTGGGTGGGGGCGGGCTTATAACAGAAGAAATTCCAGGAGAAAAACATAAAAGTAATTCTATCTTGGCAATACGAATACTCTTTCAGTGACAGAAAAGTTCCTCTCACCTGGCATCTGGTGGGTGAAGCCATTCCTTCCTGTGCTCTCCGGGTAGGACAAATGGAATCCTAGTGAGGAAGAGGATGAGGAGGTAGGAAGTATGAGAAAGACCTGTCTTGGTTTGTAGTCTTCTCACCCGTAAGGTAAGGCCGTTCCATATCCACCTACCAGTGAGTCGTATAGTCGCTCTTCTTCCCCACACCCCACAGAGGGCAGGAAGAGTAAAGCAAGGCCAGCAGCCATCTCAGCTCACTCCAGAAAGAAAGCAGAAAGCTATGGAAAACCACAATGCAGTCCCTATGTTGCCATGATCCTTGGTGTAGGCTCCTGTTCCCTGGAACGTACTAGACTTCATATAGTACTTGCATATTCACATTCAATATTATCCTGAATTATCACTTCTTGGCCTTTTGATTAAGATTATGTACAATAATGCCCTGAATGCTTATGGACAAAAACCTAAGTGACGGGGCTGGGGAGTTGGCTCAGGGGCTAAAGCTTTTGTCTCACAAGCAAAAGGACCTGAGTTCAGATCCCAGATCCTATGTAAAACTTTCAGACAGAAATAGCAGTGTTCTGAATGTCTAGCTCTGGAGTGCAGGGCCTGGGAAACCCCAAAGCAAAGCAATAAAGAGGTAGAGGAATCCAGGACAAGTCCCAAAGTCATCCTTGTGCCTCTACAGGTATGCACAGTGACCTTTTCCTCATGCAAAAAAAAAAAAAAAAACCCAAAAAACAAAAAACCCCAAAACAAACAAAAACCACCTAAACGATTTTGTAAATAACTATATGGATGAGACATATCAAGTGGAATCTGCAACCTCTTCACAGGGAATATATTTCATTCACTGTCCCTACTGAAAGTGCTTCCATCTTTCGTACTCTATAAGACCCTGCATCTCACTAGTGAAGCCACTTGATGATGTCACTGCTGGGCAATAGGTGAGTGATGAGCCGGTTCAGAGACGAAAAGACGACATTCTTGTCCATGAATGTGAATTAAGACATGTTGGGACAACGAGCTGAAAGGACATCAGGACATACACAAGGACCAGGGGAGCTAAGTGTCCAGGAAGGAGAAACCAAGTGTGTGTGTGTGTGTGGGGGTCACGTGAGTGGTAAAACACAGAAGCAAAGGCCAAAGAGCCCCTGGCCCTTGCATCCGCCACTAAGCACGAATGACTGGCCAGCTCTCAAGTCCATGCACAACAAACAGCCTTGCTTGTCCATGGACTTCAGTAAGGTTCTCACCCTCTTGGGCTCTGTGTGAGTCCTCACGAACTCTCTCTGCTGAGCTAGCTAAATATGCTTTACTTTTAGACTCTAATAAAGATTCATGGGTGCAGGGTGCACGCTTGAGATCTGAGCATTCAGGAGGTTGAGGCAGGAGGATGGCTGCACGTTTGAGGCCTGCACGGACGATGTGGTGCATTCAAGGCAAACCTGAGCTATGTATCGAGACACTGTCTCAATCCCCCTCTCCCCAAAAAAGGGTCTTATTAAAATGTTAGGGATGGGCTGCAGAGATAGCTCAGGGGTTAAAACTCTACCTCACAAGCATAAGGTACTGAGTTTGGATCCCAGGTCCAACAGAAGCAGTGGCCTGTGCTTCCTGGTGGGCGGAGCCTGAGAACTTCCAGGGTGAAGCATAAAGGATGTAGAAGAAACCCAGGATGATCCCTGAAGTCAACCTTGGTCCTTCACAGGGACACACGGTGTCCTCTGACGCGCACGTGTGCACACGCACGCACACACACACACACGCAAAAATAAAAATAAGTAAAGTTTAAAAAAAAGAATATTAAAATGTTAGTGAAAGTAGGATTTTTTTCCTGAGATTCCTGGGGGAGAGGGATTTGGGACATGGTGTGTTCCTGGGAAGGACAAGGAAAAGATGTGCTTGTGGGTCACTGATCATTTCCTTGAGGTCAAAGGAACAGGTGATGTCTTGTGATTCATTCATCAAACTACTCAACCGGCATTAATTCAGCACCAAGTATGTCCACCAAACACAAAACTTGCAAGACAAAGCTTCTGTCCTCCAGACACAACAGCTTTGCATGCAGAGCGGACGCAAGTACACACACACACACAAACACATTTCACTACAGGATGGACACATGCTATAAAGAGGAAAACCCACAAAAGACCTTTAGATACCAACCTAGCCCAGAGGGAGGGAGGGAGGAAGGACAGGAACAGCTTTCTTATCAGAACTGGAATCTATAGTTTTGGCTTGAGAGAAAAGAGCAACACCCTAGGCGGGGAAAACCTTGAGTTTTTAAGAGAACAGGGAGACAGGTCTTTACAGTAGAAAGGATTAATATAGGAAGGATTAATACTTGAAATTAGTTTAGATGGGCTATGAGCAATGCTGGAAAAAAGATGGAGAAGCCAGCAGAGGGCAGCTACAAGTTCCTCCAACTGGAGACAAGTGGTCATGCGTCATTTGTGCTTCAAAAGATGACGTGGCATGGAGCACAGTCCTTCAAACACAGACACTCTCTGAGCAGTCAATTCTCTCCTAGGCATTTCTTCCAGGAAATATGAGGGCATAAATGCAAAGCTTGTAGTCAATCTTTATCAGTGACAGATGTAGATTTTTTTTCTTTTTTTAAAAATTTTTTATTAGTATTTATTCAATTGTGTGTACGTGCATGCGTGTGTGTGTAGAACCACAGGCGAATTCGGGAACCCCCATGGACCGCCTCCACCTCCTCATTTATTCTGCTTCGGGATTCACAGGCTCCACCTACCAGGACCAGAAGATCAGGCAGTCCCCTGCCTCCACCCGGCGTCTATACGTGGGGTCTGGGATCCAAACTCAGGACTTTCTGCCTGCAAGGCAGAGGCTTAACCCCTGAGCCACCTCTCCAGCCCCCAAGATGCAGATTCTTATAGGCAGTGAGAACCACAAGGAAACCAGAGGAAATTAAGCAAGGCCACAAGCCAGGTGAGAGACAACACGGACACAGGCTGACTTGAAGCCTACTCTGTGTTCAGCACATAGGCGCCCCACCAAGGCGTACACCACAAAGCGTGCCAGCAGGACTTTCAAACCTGGCCCCACCAGGGGCCACCAATCAAAGGTCAGGGAGGAAACCAATCGAAAGTTTCCATTTTCAATCCCCCCAAAAGTTCATAAAAGGGGCACCCAGGGTCCAAAGCTTTGGAGCAAGGCTTGGAACAATCTTGTCTCCCCTCTGGTTCCCTGAACAGCCAGAGACTACTTCTCGTTCCCTTTGATTCTCCTGAGCAATCGGATATTCCTTTCCCTGCTTTCCAATAAATTTTACTTAAACCATACAGTCCTGTCCTGGCTTCCATCTTCAAGTTTGGGATGCAAGAACCTGGACAAAAATCCTGTGCCAATTAGCACACAGCCTATACTGAAGGTTTTGTGCCAATCAAGTTCCTAAGCATTCTACATACATGATCTCAGTTGTTAAGGCCACAAAATTTGAAACACTGCAGGCATCCAAAACAGGAAATTTGAATAATTTATAGTCTAGACACAAGGCACTAACAGAGTAATGCTAAACATCACACCAACTAGCATTGAGCACTTGTTTTGTAGCAAATACCAAGCTAAGTGCTTTTTTAAAAATTTATTCAATTGTGTGTGTGTGTGTGTGTGTAGAACCAAGGGAATCATCATGGATTGCTTCCACCTCTTCTTTTTTTACTCTGCCCTGGGATTCACAGGTTCCGCCCACCAGGACCAGAAGCACAGGCTGACCCCGCTTCCGCCTGGCATTTGTACATGGGATCTAGGATCCAAACTCAGGACCCTCCACCTGCAAGGCGGAGGCTTAATCTCTGAGCCACCTCTCCAGCCCCCACTAAGTGCTTTTTATATAGAGAATTTAACTGTGTTCTCCTAAATCAGTAAGGGAAGTGCTACTTCATAGCACTTAGGAAATTCAGGTGTTGTAAGAGGCTAAGGCAGAATTTGAAGTCTGTCTGTCTGAAAGCTTTTAATTCTATATGCTGTATGATTTATTTTCATAGAAAGAAAGCCACAAACAGAATCAGATGAATAGACCAAAACAGAAAATCTAGAAACACATCCAAGCATTGAGGGAGGTTTGGTGAAACACATCTGTCAACCCCAGCACTTGAAGGGCTGAGACAGAACTGCAAGCTTAGAATCTGAGTCATGGGCTGGAGAGGTGGCTCAGGGGTTAAGCCTCCGCCTTGCAGGTGGAAGGTCCTGAGTTCGGATCCCAGATCCCACGTATAGACGCCAGGCGGAAGCGGGGGCGGCCTGCGCTTCTGGTCCTGGTAGGGCGGAGCCTGTGAATCCCGGGGCAGAAGGAGGTGGAGGCGTCCATGGTGGTTCGCGGGTTCGTCCGTGGTTCTACACACACACACACACACACACACGCACGCTCACATACATATGTACACATGCACAATTGAATAAATAATAATAAAAATTAAAATTTAAAAAAAAAATAGAATCTGAGTCATGAGCAATGCTGGGAAAAAGATGGAGAAGCCATAGGAAGACCCTGTCTCAAAACAACACAAAAGGAAAAGATCACTGGGCCTTGTCCCCAGGCAAGATCGTGACTATTAAAAATTTTCCCTGTCTGAACTAAAAGACAACTTTGCGCCTTTCAGCGACCAACTGGAAACTGCCGAGTCTGGGGGTCTCTTTGGCTAAAATAAACCACCCCATAAGACCTCAGGTAACCATGCCCACGTCCCATGAACTGCAAACAGTCTGGGTGGAGTGATATAAATTGTGATCACATAGATTTCTCTGTCCATGAAGATTACTCACAGGGGTACAACTGTGCGATGGCGAGTGTGACCACTGGCATAACTGTCCTCAAGTACTTTCTGTGCTGTTCTTAAAGACCTACACACCCACCCTGCTTAGTGGGTCCTTCTCCAATACTCTGCGCCTTGGCCGGCCTCAGGGGACGGTTCTTCACCCTTACCTCCCACTGCTCCTTGACACTACATTCTTGTCGAAATCGTCCCTTCAACCTAACACACTGCCTTATTTCCTTTCGGGTTTTCTTCACCTCTGATCCAAATTCCTCCAGGAACGCCCGGGACATCCACCCCGATGCATCCGGGCGCAGGCCAAGGGGAAGGAGCTCAAAGAGGCAACGAGAGGTTCTTTCTGCGGGGGAGAGAGTGGAACTGGTATAGATGGTACCCTAGATTCGGTGTTCATTCCACCTACGTCCACTTACGCACCCTTTAAAGAGGGAACCCGAGGGGCAGAAGGAGACTCCGAACTTCCAACCTGAAAGTACAGGACCCAACACATACTGGGTGCACCCCATAAGACCTCAGGGAACCATGCCCACGTCCCAGGAACCCCACACACACATCGCAAGGGACGACTTTCCGTCCGCTTCCCCCGGAGCCAGGACGTTGGCACGCGCGCTGCAGGTTGGCTCCGCCGCATCACCCCGTTCTGCTGCCAGAGCCTCCCCCGTGTCCCCAGGCAGGATGCCCTTTCTCCGCCGCTAAGTTCACTCGGCTCCTCGAAGACTCAGACCTGCTGTTCTCACCTCCGCCACACCACGGAAGACCGCACCGGGAAAGATGGCACTTCGGCAGGTCGGGAGAGGAACGCGCCTGCGCCACTGGTTTTCGGCATCCGCGCCCCTAATCGATGGCTCCGCCTTCGTGTGGACTTCATTTCCCAGAAGTCTCGGCGGCCGCGGCGCTTTTCTATGACGTAAGAGGTAGGCGCGATGACAGCGCTCTCCAGATCTGCAGTGCTGAACCAGCCAGGATGCGCCTGTGTGTCTCCTGCCCCCAAGAGGCGTCTCTGCGGATCTCTGGGAGACCTGTCGTCAGACAGAAGCACAGGAGCGGTGTGATGACCTCCTCCTTCCTTGCCCTTCAGAGGAGCTGACAAAAACAAGAGGCTGTAGAGATTTTAAGCTTCAGAGGGCCGTAAGGCTCAGCTGTGAGACCAAAGGTCAATTAGTGAATTAAGAATTGGGCCTTGTCCCCAGGCAAGATTGTGACTATTAAAAATTTGCCCTCTCTAAACTAAAAGACATCTTTGCGCCATTCAGCGACCAACTGGAAACTGCAGAGTCTGGGGGTCTCTTTGGCTAAAATAAACCCATCCAATATTAGGTCTTTTTAATAGAAAAATAAAATCCCTATTACACTAAAGAGATAGTCAAGACAGTCCCTCATGGGCATAGCCCATGTCAACCTTAACCTAAAGAACACCTCTCAGGTGGGCCTGCAAATCTGCCTCATAATACTATCATGTTTGGCTTTCTAAAACTTACCATAAAATGCCAAATTTATTAACATCATGCTGGCTTTGCCTGTCCTCATCAAAATTCTCATATAAAAACATTTTAAGGTATCCAGCATTCACTTCAATTACTAATTCTTCTCAATGTTACTAACTGCTGACTGTATATAAATTCTAATTTCAAAGGACAAGGAATGGCCTACCTAGTAGAGCCATATTACTGTATATTGGCTCTAGCAACTTAATCTCTGTTTATTCTGGTTTACTAGAATTTGACTAAAACACAATATCTGAGTCATATATTTCCTTTCCATATAGTGGCTTTTTAGCATTCACTTAGTTTATGCTGAAAGAGGTAATTTCTGGATACTAACTGAGGCACCTAGAATTCTTCATCCACCGACAGGCACTACTGCCAAAAATAGTTGTAAGTCTGGAAGTTTACGTTGTGTAGGACTTAGTAGTGTAAAACTCAGGTTTGCTATCCACATTTTATCTCCCCCCCCTGTCCATATTTTAGAATTCTAGATCTTTTTTTTTTAAATCTCATCAACTCTCCACTTTTATGCTGATTATTGATCTATTTATTTATAAATGTTTGCAATTTTTAGGCAGTCAGTGTTCTTAATTAGAAGGGTTGTTTGTACCATTGACTCTGCCATATTAATGGAAAGGTTAATAATTGTAACTAATTTTTTAGGAAGAGTTAGGAAGAACATATGGAAGGTGGCAGACATCTTGCTTAGAAAAAAATGAGTGTCTCATAGGAGACTGGCATGTGGATTCTGCCAAATTGCTGCATGTTATTTTTGAAATTAAACCTTTAAATGTCAAAATCAGACTTGGGATGTAGTTCAAATGGTAGAGTGCTTGACTAGTATGCACTAAGCCTGGGGTTCAATTTTCAGCACCATGGAAAACCAGGCATGGTGGCATAGTACTGTAATCCCAGCACTCTGAAGGTCAAGAGGTGGAAGCAGGATTAGGAGTTTGAGGTCATCGTCATCTAGGCCTACATAGTGAGCTCAAAGCTGCAAGGGGTAGGGGGTAAGCTGGAGAGAGGCTCAGGGGTTAAGACTGCCTTGAAAGCAGAAGGTTCTGAGTTCAGATTCTAGGCCAAGATGGTGGGGGACTTCTGGCTCTGGTGGGCAGAGCCTAGGAAATCCTATAGCAAATCAAAAAGGAGGTAGAAGCAATCCAGAATGATTCCCAAAGTCACCCTTGGTCTCCACAGGGACACATAGTGCTCTCCGATACATACACAAATAAATAACTTTTTAAAAGCTTGATAAGATATCTTATCTAAAAAATAAGGTAATATTACTAAAATATGGGCACTTTAAAAAAACACCCAAATCCTCAAATACATCATTCTAAGTGGAAGAAGGCTAATATTCGGGACCATAATATGTTCTGCCTGTAGCATATGCTCAAAAAGTGCAAATCTTCAAAGACAAAGTTGATTCATGGTAACCTTTGATGCCAAATGAGAGTAACCATAAATGGCTTGAGGAGTCTTAATCGGGGTAGTAGAGATGTTTTAAAACTGGTTGTGATAATAATTAAATATTTCTTAACTTTACTAAATTGCATTCTATGATTAAAATTCATAAATTTGATGGTATATAAAATACCTAAAAAACCTTTTTTAAAAATCAACTACACTCCCTTTTCACCCCACCCCGCTCCGCCGGTCGCGACGCGCGTGCGCGGGGTCCAGCCGGGCCTCACCCCGCGCCCTAGGACCCCAGGCCAAATAATTCAGTTTAGTGAAATTGAGAGATCTTAAGAGTTAAAATGACAATGCCAAAGTCAAACTGCAAATCCATGAGAAGCAACACTCAAGTAAACAAATTTCCCACTGAAGAAATTAATCCCATAATGTTAGACTCCAACAAGAACAAACCCGCGGAAAAAGGCCAAGAAAGCCTCACCCAGGATAAGGTCTTTCAAAATATGATCATTACCATGTTCAATACTATGAAAGAGGAAATCCGGGAGGAATTACATAATCGAATCAATCGCTTTGAAGAGGAACACAACAGACATCTGGAGGAGTTGAGAAAAACAGTGCAAGAAACAAAAAGTGGCATAGAGCAGTTAAAACAAACTCAAGCAGAGTCTAAAACTGAGCTAAAAGACAAGTTATCTTTTTTTATTATTATTACTTATTCAACTGTGTGCATATGCGTATGTGCATGCGTGTGTGTGTGTGTGTGTGTGTGTGTGTGTGTGTGTGTGTAGAACCATGGACAAACTCGTGAACCACCATGGACGCCTCCACCTCCTTCTGCTCCGGGATGTTATCTTCAACCCAGAACGCCACAGAGAGTCTTATCAACAGAACTAACGAAGCAGAAAACAGAATTTCAGACCTTGAAGATAAAGTGGGAGTACTAACCAGCTCAATGGAAGAGGTTGTTAAAGCCAAAAAGATACTTGAGAGAAATATCCAAGAGATATGGGACACCCTGAAGAAGCCTAACATGCGTATTCATGGAATACCAGAGCAAGAATCTCAAAATACCACCCCTGAGGAAATTTTTCAAACTATCATCAAGGAAAACTTTCCTCATCTAAAAAAAGAGAGGCCCATCCATATACAAGAGGCATTCCGCACCCCAAACAGATACGACCAAAATAGAAGCACGCCACGGCAAATAATAGTTAAAACACTCCACATTCAAGATAAAGAACTGGTGCTGAGAGCTTCAAGGGAGAAAAAACAAGTCACTTTTAAAGGTAAACCTATTAAAATAACAAATGACTTCTCAGTCGAAACAGTAAAAGCAAGAAGAGCTTGGAGAGACATACTTCAAGTATTGAATGAGCAAAAATGTCAACCCAGGCTGATTTACCCTGCAAAACTATCTGTCATGATCGAGGGAGAAAGAAAAATTTTCCAGCACAAAGACAACTTGAAGGGATACATGTCCACCAAACCAGGCCTTCAAAAAATGCTAGAAATGATACTCAAGCATGAAGAAAAAAACAGGCATATCCAGGAGAACAGAAGGCAAATATAACACCATTAAAAGCGAAGCAATATACTTATAAAAGCTACTAAACATAATAAATGTCTGGAATTAATAGTTTCTCCATTATAACACTAAATGTTAATGGACTTAATTCACCGATCAAGAGACACAGATTACAAACTTGGATTAAAAATCACAATCCATTAATCTGCTGCCTGCAGGAAACCCACCTCACCACAAAAGATAGGCATGCTCTAAAAATAAAAGGCTGGTCAACAATTCTACAAGCAAATGGAAGCAGAAAACAGGCAGGGGTAGCCATTATGCTATCAGACAAAGTGGATTTCAAACCAACGAAAATTATAAGAGACATGGATGAATACTACATTTTAGTCACAGGGGGTAACATACAATGCCCACCAGGATGGAGTGAAGGGCATTGCAGGAGCAGCAAAACTGCAAAAGAAAATCAACAAAACCACAATCCAGAACTTCAGAGACTCTATATCAACCACCTAGAACTAGGCCAGCTTAGTCTCTCCCCATCTTGAAGCTCAGGGAAATTTGCGGAAGAGGGGGCAGTAAGAGTGTAAGAGCAAAAGGATGGGAGGAGCAATGATATATAAGATACTCTATACTAGTTAGGGCTGAAGCAATCATAATTGGACTTTGCATGCCCTGCGCATTGTCCAACACACTGTTGACCTCACAAAGTCTAGCATCTGCTAAAGGCACCAAGAGCCTTGGAGGTAAAGGATTGGCAACCACAGCAGTGTTCCTATACCTAAGGGGAACATGGGAAAGGGTTCAGGGAAAGGCCACTGGGTCCTTGTACGTCATCGGAGAGGAGGGCCCAGAGGAAAATCAGACATGCACAAGAAAGGACTCTCTGGGAATTGGGGCGAGAGGCACTGGGGGATGGGGAGGGAGAGGGGTGGGGAGGGGGAGCAGGGGGTACGGGGGGAGGAGGAGGAAGGGAGGGAACTGGTGTACCTAATAAGTTTGTATGAGCTGAAATAAAAAAAAATCAACTACACAAATAGATTCATTGTTAAACCAACTTTCCCATCTTGTCGGTTACTTCAAGCCACTTGTGAACTTCTGGTATCACTTTCATTTTTCTATTATAGTTATGCCCCAAATTACTGGGTTTGGCCCTTCCTTTAAGTTCAGGCCTTGCTGATTCTGTAACTTAAGTGGGAACCAAGATTGGATACTGATACAGACCAGAGGAGTCCTACCCAGTAAGAATTATCTCATACTGGGACAGCTCTTCAAGCAAAGTTCAAGGGAGAAAGATGAGACCAGAATTAAGAAATACAGCTCAAAGTGGGTCCACTGACAGGCCAATCAGAAAGTCCAAGAGGTGGGCCAAGAAGAGAGGAGGTCAGGATGCAGATTTCAAAGCCTAATAATCAAGAATTTCTTCCTAGACGGCCTTTCTAGATGGCCAAGGTTCACAAGAATAGAAATAGTGAATAGTTTACTAGAAATCAGTTCAGTTATTCCATCTCCTCATTTTTTCTGGTACTGTTTTCTGGCATTCATTCAAGTCACTTTCTACCTGGATATCTAGAAAAATTTTACAATTTGCCCAAATTCTCACTAGACTCTGTTGTTCTCCACCTTCAAAAATCTTGCGGAATGCCTGTGTTGCAGTCCGCCTGCATAGTTGCTGATAAATGACCAGAACACAGCTTAAGGGAACAAGGAGTTTACTTTCTTACGATAGTCCGGTTACAGTTCATAGTCCAGCTTATTAGGAGAGCACGCATCAACACCAGGGCCGAGGGAACTGGCCACACCATCATCACATAACGGCTGAGAGAGGGACAATCCTTACTTGCCAGACCAGCATGTCTGGCCAAGTGAACAGAAGGATGCCAACTCTCTCAACCAGCTCTCTGTGATTTATCCAGGGCCTAATCCCACCCATCATGGGCTGGGTCTTCCCCAGCAGCTAGACAATCTCCTTCAGGTTTGCTCTGGGCTTAACTCAACCATCAACTCTCCACAACTGTGCCCAGAGCCCAAACCCTCAAGAGTCAAGTTGACACCTGTGCTTAACTATGACACTCCACCCCTTGTCAACTTGACACAAAAACAATAGCACTTTTAAACTGTAACCTTACCTTGTCCCCACAGATGTTAAAAAATATAAATACATTCATTCCATGGACAAATTTAAAATGTTCTCATTAAAACTTCAGTTCCAACATTTTAAAAGTTCAAAGTTTTTTAACTTTAAAAGAATATTAAATCAGAATAAGTTAAATACTTTAAAACAAATAAAACATTAAAACAGAAGGATCTTAATAAGAAAACATTAAAAAGAACAAAGTCCAGCAAATCACCGCATCCTGTAATTCAATGTCCATCTTCTGCTGCTCATCACGTAGTCAAGGCAGCTCAAAGATTCGAGGCATTCCCAGTCCCTGTTTGCAGCTCGAAATTGTAAGAGCAGAGTTCCTCTGAACCAGGCTGAATCTCTACTCGCAGTTGTCCTCAGCAGCAGTCCCACAGTTCTGGCATCTCAAACACAACTCTGGGTTCACCTCTGCAGCTTTAAGCTTCACCATCTCTTGCAGGACTCTACGCCTGCCACTTGGTGCCAAGCTTTTGCTGCTTTCCACGAACCCCTCAGTAGTACGCCCAAACCAGTATCACCTGAGGGACGCTGCCTAATTCCGAAGCGAGGTTGAAATGCAGCTTAGTCCACTGGAGCCACAGCTGCACCAACTTCAACGCGCTGACGCTGGAAAAGCCTCTCTTCTAGGCAACCAAACTTGCAAAGGGCAAGAAACAGCTTTAACTTGGGCTTTCGCCCCCTGAGGGATCTGATCTTCCAAACCACGAACTTGCCATACGGTGGTTTCCACGTCCTCCACTGTCTCAGTGCAAGTCACTAGGTTTTCCTTCACTGATACTCATTTGTCCAACAGTCTGCCCTTTGCATATCCAAACCTCCAAGTTTGCCAACACAGCTCTCCTTTGTCAAGCAAACCAGTCCATCATCCTTATATTCAGTTTTACTAAAGTCTTTGTTTCCCTCATCACAAATTGGGTCCAAACAATGTCTCTCAGCAATTGGCCCACTAAACTCTGAAGAACGGTATTTGTAAATCCACAAAGTGAAAATTCTCAAGCATTTTCAACTTTGTCCAGCGAAACCGTTCAAGAGACACAAAATCCACATAGTCAGATTTATCAGCAACACCCCACTTCCTGGGTACCAAATTCTGTTGCAGTCTGCCTGCATAGTTGCTGATAAATGACCAGAACACAGCTTAAGGGAACAAGGAATTTACTTTCTTACGATAGTCCGGTTACAGTTCACAGTCCAGCTTGACGGGAGAGCACACACCAACACCAGGGCCGAGGGAACTGGCCACCATAACGGCTGAGAGATGGACAATCCTTACTTGTCAGACCAACATGTCTGGCCAAGTATACAGAAAGGTGCCAACTCTCTCAACCAGCTCTCTGTGATTTATCCAGGGCCTAATCCCACCCATCATGGGCTGGGTCTTCCCCAGCAGCTAGACAATCTTCAGGTTTGCTCTGGGCTTAACTCAAACATCAACTCTCTACAACTGTGCCCAGAGCTCAAACCCTCGAGTCAAGTTGACACCTGTGCTTAACTATGACAGCCTGCTAGAATCCCCATTATTTAATGCTCTTTTTAATCTCCTTTTTCCAGCTCTTCCTGAGAACCTCCTACAACATAAAAGCCCACCAGGCCAATAGACAAGGGATGAAGAAAGTGTATTGTTTATTACATGGCAACATGGGCAAATTCTCAAAGAGAGAAAAAGCAATGCCTGAAGGCAATGTGGAGGTTTTTTTTTTTTTTTTTTTTTTTCTGGGCTTGTGGGCAGGTGAAGGACAGAGGGGAGTGAGTCAGACAGACCCTTCCCAGCCTACGAGGTACATACTAAGGATTACGCAAGCTCAGACTTTGAAAGTCCACTGAGGTGGAGAGGGGCATAGTGACCAGCAAGCAGAGCTTCTGCTGTGAGTATGGGGGATGGAGGAAAGAGAATCTACCACCTCCATTACCCACAAACTGGCCCACTAGCTGTAATCCAGGCATGCTCCACACTGCAGACTTGCACTAAGGCAGTGTCAGCGGGGATGGCGCTCTCCATCAGCAACTTCCAGGGAAGTGTCCTCTTCTGATTTGATGGGCTTAGGACACTCTGCACATTAAATGAAAGTGGCCCAGTGTCTTCTGGGTGGCATTTGCCACATTCCTAACCATCCTGATGATTAGACATAGGGTTGATGCATCTTTTTTAATTGAGCCAATTGAGAGATGAGTCTCTTGAAAACTGTAAACAGAAAAAAATCACAACTCTCACCTTAAGGGGATAAGAGGCAGTTTATTCTAGAGCCAAATATGAGTTACCATGGCCCAGGAATGCAGATTTGGGGTTCCCCAAATTCCATGTTCCTCTGTGGTAACAGTTTCTTGGCATTTTATAATCACGGAAACAAAGAAAGCCATAAATTGAGATACTTTTCAAATACATTGATGGAAACATCAGCAAAGCAGAGGGATCTCCATTACAAACAGAGAAGTTATCTAACGATATTTTTTGGTCGGTGGGGTTAGTGGTCTGTAAGTTAAAGAGTTAGACACAGAATGTTAGGGCAGACACAGGGGAAGGGCAAAGAGTACCTACTGAGGAGGTGTCAAGATCACTCAAGAGAAATGTATAGTTGGGTTCTGAATCTGACATTCCAACCCTCTCCAGTCAGTGGAATCCGCCTATGCAGTTCACTGAGTGAATCTTCTTTCTGGGAACTTACTTCCACAAAACAATACACCATGAGATAGGAAATAGGTATTGGCTGCAGTGAGTTGAGAGGGAATGGTTTAGCAGCTGGCTTGTCACTGTTCACTTTCGACTCAACCTTGTCACGATTTTTACTTTTCTGTATGTTTGGACATCTTTCATGGTATATTTGTTCCAAGGAATCTGAACCAGCTTGGAACTTCTTCCAAGTCATCTCTGTGTTCTTCCTTCTCTGTTCCAAGTTGTGAGTCATCTGGGCTACCAAGGATGGCATAAAACCATGTCCCAAGTGAGCAAAAACGGTTGGAACTGATGTGGGAACAGTATTTCCTCTGTTCACCAAATATCCCTTCTGGTTACCAAATGTTACAGTCTCTGCTCAGGTGCAAATGTGTGGACAACTGTCCCAATGTTACAGGGTTCTTGTGTTCAGGAGTCAAAGACTGAAACCAGAGGGCTGGAGAGGTGGCTCAGGGGTTAAGCCTCCGCCTTGCAGGCAGAAGGTCCTGAGTTCGGATCCCAGATCCCACGTATAGACGCCAGGCGGAAGCGGGGGCGGCCTGCGCTTCTGGTCCTGGTAGGGCGGAGCCTGTGAATCCCGGGGCAGAAGGAGGTGGAGGCGTCCATGGTGATTCCCGATTTGTCCGTGGGTCTACACACACACACACACACACACATGCGCGCACATACAAACACACACGCACAATTGAATAAAAAAAGAAAGAAAGAAAGAAAGAAAAAGATTGAAATCAGAACTAGAGTAGAGGATTAAGGTAGAGTTTATTAGAGGAGAGAAAGGCTGGAACTCATGGACTCCAGAGGTGGAGTGCCATAAGGGGTTGGAGCGGCCTGGACAACTAACTCATGGAGCGAGAAACAGACTTATGGCCCTAGAAGGCCAAGTGCCCGGGAGAACTCATGGACCCCAGGCATGGAATCCATGAGGAACAAGGAGCAGGAAATGAACTCAGGACACTCTGAGGGTCAGGCATATTTGCCTACTTAGGCAAGCCCGGGAAACTGGCTTTTTCTCATTGGTTAGTTCCCACTGGGGGCCAACCCAGTTGCTCCTGGGATCACGTGCGCTAGAGATCAGTTGTTTGTTGGATATGGAGAGCTCATCTCTAATCCTTTCATAGGGAAGTAGGCTATCTTATCTCTGGGAAGATTGGAGTCAGTTCCTCAGCAGGAGTATTCCTTCTGGGTGATTCCAGCAGTGAGGGCTGGCTTTCGGGAATTTCAAAGACCTTGGAATCCCCCTCAAGCATAGCTGCTCCAATCCTGCCTTAGAACGACTATGCAAGTGCATGTGAAATCTGCAGCAATTTAAATGCTTCAGAGCACAAATTTGCTAGATCTAGGTATAAACTTCCTCATCTTCGTCCGTCTCATTCACTCTTGGATCCTTCACCTGGTACTTAAGTCTTTCCAGGCTTCGCAGTGCATTCACAGGGTCTCCAGCGCCAGACTCCCCTAATCTGATCTACCCGCCTTCTCTGTACAGTGAGGACTAGCCCCGCCCACGGGTCCTAGCGCGAGGACCCCAGCAGGGCTGCCCGCGGCCGCGCCTGATACAACGAGCTTCGTGGCTCGGCAGGACCATCCCCCAACTCAGACCTGCGCTGCAGCGTGACGCTTTGGACACGCGCGTCCCGTCTCGCGCTGACCCTGGGCGTCGGACGTGGGGCCGGCGCGTCAGGCGGTGGGGAGGGCTGTCCGCGCGAGGGCGGCCCGGCGGCTGCGGCTCCGGCATGGCGGCGGCCGTGCGCGCTGCGCGCTGTCTCCCTGCGCGGTGCGGTGCGCCGGCGGGTGAGCGCGGGGACGGGGGGAGGAAGGGGGTCTCCAAGCGCGGGGGATCAGGGGGCTCTTCTGTGGTGGGCGCAGTCCCGGGCAGAGGGGAACGTGCAGTCGCGGGGACCCTTCACTCGGATCTCGTATCCCGCTCCGCCGCGCAGTGTGACCTTGCGCGCGGTCTCCCCGTCTCGGGGTCGCGCGGCCCCGGAATGGAGAGTTGGTGGACTGCAGCTGCTGCTCATCGAGGCTCCTGGGTTCGCCGAACCGCTTGTGTGCACTCGGAATAGGGAGCTGGGTACCCAACCATCGCCTGCGCGGCGAGCAGGACCCACGATTCTTAGGACGAGGTCGACCCTGGCTCTCCAGGTTCGAGGCCCGTGGCCACTGGCGAAACACACACAAAAGTGTGACCATGGCTGGTCTTGCTCGTAGAATGCTCCTGCCTCCACTTCCTAAATGCAAGAGTTGCAAGTATGCACTACCGTGCTTGGCTTTATTAGTCTCTCTCACTTTTTAAATTAATCGATTAGTTAATTTACTAGAAAGAGAGAGAGAGAACGCGCGCACCCACGTACCATGGCATGCAGGTAGAGACCAGAGCACAACTTTCAGAGGTCACTTCGCTCCTTCTACCCTGTAAGGCTTCTGGATATCAAACTCGGTCACCAGATCTGCGGCAGGTGCCTTATCCGCTAAGTATCTTACAGCCCTTTATTCTCCTATTGTAGATGGAGGGATTACCGCACATAAAAATGAGATACTTTCACACAGACTAGGAGGACATAAGTTTTGCACCCATGAGGCCTGGCCCCAAAAACTCCTGTATTTCTTTTTCTCCTGTTGTTCCCCCCCCCTTTTTGGGGGGAGGAGTAAATAGCTTTCTTGATGTATAACTCACCATAAAGTTCACCCATTTAAAGTGTACAGTTAAGCGGTTTTGGTATTTTTGTCAGACCTGTGTTACAGTCATCACAATCCATTGTAGAATATTTACATTGCTCCAAAAAGGAAATCTGTGTCTTTCAGCCATTGCCTGCAGCTTTCACTAGTCTCAGGCGACCATTGGTCTATTTTCCATCCCTTACAGATAATTTCATACAAATAGAATCATGTACATGCCCTTTTGTGGCTTCTTTCATTTTGCATGGTGTTGTCAGGATTTAGCACATATTGGTCTTCTGTTTCTGCTGGGTTAGAGCCTTATCTTTTCCCTTTCTTTGCCTGTTCATATGTCAGTTGTTCATTGACTCATTCATAAATGACCTACTCTGCCTTTTACTATGAACCCAACAGTATCTCTCACCAAAATGGACTTGACAATATTCATCAGTTGATGAGCACGTGGACCATGGACCGTTACGGCTCATGTTGTGTAATCATTAGAGTGCCATGTTTTTGTCTATACCAATGTCTTCTCTTTGCATGTGTTCCTGGGAGTGGAGTTGCTCAATATTTTACTGAGGAATTGCCAAACTGGTTTCCAAAGTTGCTATACCATTTTACATCCCCACTTGTAGTGTTAGAGGGTCCTGTCTCTTTGCTGACACTTTTTGTAGCCATGCTAATGGTGGGGAGAGGTATGAATTTTGTGGTTTTGATTTGCATCTCTAGTGGATAATGAACATGTTTCCATAGGCTTAGTAGTCATTTGTGTATGTTTTTTAGAGAAATGTCTCCAAGTTTTTGTTGGTTTGTTTTGGTCAGTACTGAGGATTGAACCTGCCTGTAGGCTGCATGTGACTGAAGAAATCTGTGATCCAACTCAAAAATCATAAACCTAAAGCATTATGAAATGTTTCATGATTTTTCCTTTTTTTTTTTTTTTTGTAACTTCATGGTTTTTGAGCATGGGCTCCGTGATTGACAGTTTCTTGTGCCAATGTCAAAAGATCTGACAAGGCTTTGTGCACACTAAGCAAGTATCCACCACCAGCTGTATCTCCAGTTCCTTTCTTGATAGGGTCCCAAGTTACCCAGGTTGTCCTTGAACTTACTTTATAGTTCAGACAGGCCTCTAGTGGTCTGTTTCCTCCTCCTCCCAGCCTCCTGAATAGCTGAGGTTACAGGCCTTTGCTGGCAGGCTTGGGTTCTTCTATCCCTTTTTAGGCTAGGTTGTCATTTACTGAATTGTAAAAATTCTTTTTTAAAAAAATATTTGTGCGTGTGTGCGTGTGTGTGTGTGTGTTGCATCAGAGGGCACTGTGTGTGCCTATGGAGGCCTAAGGGTGACTTTAGGAATCATCTTGGATTGCTCTACCTCCTTTTGGCTTTGTCTGGGTTTTCCCAGGCTCCACCTTCCAGAGCCAGATGTGCAGACCACTGCCATCTCCACCTGGCATTTTTTTACATGAAATTCAGGATCTGAACTCTGGTCCTTCTGCTTGCCAGACAGAGTCTTAACCCCTGAGCCATCTCTCCAACCTATAACAATTCTGTACTTTTCCTAGATACAGGTCTCTTGTCAGATATATTATGTACAGAACAAAATGTATCCCTTTCTGTGTACATTATCTTTTAATATTTTGTTTTATTTTTGAGAAATGGTTTCACTATATATGTAGCCCCAGTTAGCACTTGGGTTGAGTCTTTCCATGTCAATCATGCAGTCAAAACAATCTCCTACAGACGTATCCAAAGTTTTGCCTTAACCAAATTCTCATAGACCCACCTCTCATAGACACCAGAAACTGTCACAGTAGTGTTTTTTGAAACACAAGGTTTTTTTTTTATTTTTATTTTATTTACTTTTTTTGCATGTGTATGTGTGCATGTGTCTTAGAAGGCACTGTGTGTTCCTGTGGAGAGCTAAGCGTGACTTCGGGAATCATCCTGTGTTGCTTTTACCTCTTTCTTGCTTTGCTCTGGGGTTTCCCAGGCTCTGCCCAGGCTGGAAGTGCAGGCCGCTACTGTTTTCCCCTGCGTTTTTATGTGGAATCTGGGATCTGAACTTGGTACCTTCTGCTTGTGAGGCAGGGTCTTAACTCCTGAGCCATCTCTCCAGCCCTGAAAACATTGCAAGTTTTCGTAATGCTGGAGATCATACTCAGGGCTGAGTGCATCCGTAGGCCAGTGTTCTACTGCTTAGCTGCATTCCACAAAACAGGTTAGAAATTCGATGCCTTGTCTACTAATTTTTCTTTTTGTCACTTGTGTTTTTTGTGTCCTATTTAAGAAACCATTGCCAAATCCAAGGTTATGGGAATTTATCCCAACGTTTTAAGAGTTTTATAGTTTTGACTCTGTGGCATATTTAATTTCTAAACGTGGTAAGAGTTGGGCACCAGCATCATTCTTTGGTTGTTAATGCCCAGTTGTCCCCGTAGGCGCCGTCCACGGGATGGTACCGATCCCCCGGGTGCTGCAGCGTCTCCCTGTGTGCAGACAGACCTTCTGCTGGCACAGTGCTGTGTCACGGTCAGCTGTGTCTCAGCCGGCTGCCACAGCCCATGCAGCCGTGGGAGGGCTTCTGCGGATGCAGTGGGAGCCTGGTGCTGTGGGAGCAGGGAACATTGGGGATCCCGGAGGCTTCCCCAGGAGCGGATGTGTCAGCAGACCAGGAACATGTGGGGGGATCAAGTCTGTACTTGAACATAGCGAGGCCAGAATGACTGTCAGTGTGGTGTGGCTAGAGGGACAGTGCAGGAGAGAGGGCCAGCTGGGTGGAGGCTTTGGCCGAGTGGAGGACCTCTCGCGATATGCCAGGAGTTTGCTTATTTCAAAAAGAACATAGAACTGTATGTATTAAGATCTTGTAGTATCATCGGACACAGCCAAATAAACGGGTAAATGAGAATCTGTCTCTGTTGCAGTTCGCCTGCCTGGTTGCAGGCAAACAAACACCACCAAACAGCTTAAGGGAACAAGGGATTTATTTTCTCTTACGATACTAGGTTACAGTTCTCAGTCCAACTTGACGGGAGAGCACGCACCAACACCAGGGCTGAGGGAACTGGCCACACCATAACCACATAAGGACTGAGTGATGGACAATCCTTACTTGCCAGACCAGCATGTCTGGCCAAGTGTACACAAGGATGCCAACTCTCTCAACCAGCTCTCGGTATTTTATTCCATGGCCTAGTCCCACCCATCATAGGCTGGGCCTTCCCCTTCAGCTAGACAATCTCCTGCAGTTTTGCCCTGGGCTTAACCTGACCACTAATTCTCCACAAATATGCCCAGAGCTCAAACCCACAACAGTCTCCCTGCGTATTCTCTTTAGTGCCTGAGACAGAATCTTTTCTAGACCAGGCTGGCCTCTAGCTTCTTATAAAACCGAGGCCAGCTTTGAACACCTGCTCCTGTACCAAGTGCTGGTCACAGGCAGGAGCCGTCCCTTCCAGCTGTGCTGAGGACCTTTCGTCTTGTCCGGAAGGGCGGTAGGGAGCTAAGGACGGGTTTTGCAGTGCCTAGACCCGACTTTGGAAAGACGGTGGGTTAGAGGGGGAGGATGGAGGCCTGTGAGGGGCTCTTGTCACCCTGTGGCTGAATGAGGAGGAGGAGGCTGGAGGAGCCAGAGCAGAGGGGTTTACTCCCAAGGGTTTGACTCCTGAGAAGATTCTGCAAAGCTTGGGATCAGGGTGGGTGTGAGGGTGATGGCTGAAGATGAGCTGCCCATCAGCTGCCTGGCAAGTGGCACAGTCCAGAAGCACCCCCACCCCTACCCATACTCCCCCACCCGCCCACTCATTCATCCACTCACTCCCCTCTTCCTTTGATTCTGTAGATGTTCATGCTCTGGGCGTTGCTATTGAAAATGTTCTTCTTACGGAGGAATGTGTCTCTGAACCAATTTCTTTTCTGGTCCTCAGGTGGGCTCCTGAGCCGCCGGCTGTCCCCAAGCACCTTCCCAGCAGCGGCTTCTGGTCTGGCGCTGAAGGCCGCTCTCAGCACTGGTGAGGCTTCCTTGACTTGGCCTTTCTCCTCAGATGTACTGACTGTGAGAGTTGTTTCTGGAGTTTTGAATGTAAATGAAAAAACAGAATGTTCCTAGGACGAAAGTAGAGCTGAGGCTGGCCTTCAGTTCGCCATGCGTGAGTGTTTTTGAGGCTGATTGCAGCGGCTGTAAGTCAAGGATTGGAAAAGGAACGGCTGCCGTCTGTCGAGCAACGACCGTTTGTTGGGTTAAAACGTGTTACCAGGATTAGTCCTCACACTGGGTTTCATGGGTAGGTTATTCCCATGTTCCAATGCTAGTGAGTCTGAGAGGCTTGGGACAGCTGTCAACCACACAGGCGAGGGTGGATGCAAAGCCTGCTGGTGGGCTGCACAGCCTTCCGCTGACACAGGCCCCTTCCCATTCGCCACTCACGCTGTGCCCTGCCGTCCTGGGGCCTTCAACTTGCCCTTACGCACGTGAGGCAGGACTGAATCTCCCTGTGAGCTCTTGTGTGCTGGCCCTGACTGCCGCCCTTCCCTTGTTAGCCTTCCTGCCGCTGCTTTGAAAGGTCCCTCAGGTGTCTGGCAGATCTGGCTTTTCCCTTTATTTCACTGTTGATACATTCGCTTATAACGTGAGGCCTATGTTGTGCCCAGATTTCTGAATCCCAGAGACCACCATGGAGCTGACGCCAATACAATCACACGAGGGCCTTTATTCAAGCTTGAGTCCGGGCTCTTGCCGTCACTGACACAGCAGATCAGGAACGAGAGCCCTGGTCTTTGTTTTACAGAGCCTTTTATGGGCTGTTTCTATAGGAGGAGGGGTTTCTAACCTAGCAGGTACATGACTGGGTAAATTGAGGCAAAAGCCGTGTTGGCATGTGGGTATTGGTCAGCTCCGACCACCAGCAGTTTTTGAGTACCCCATAAGCAGTTTCTAGTACCCCCTACATTACTCATGACCCTTGGAATTCCTTGAGCAGTTAGTGACTGGCTTCTGATTGGACAGTCCCCCCTGCTCTGACCACAATTCTTACAAACTCTATTAATTCTGTCCTTGATAAAGTTGGTGAAGCAGTTGATTATGCAAGGGCCAAATGTTACTGTAAAGGCTGCCCTTCCAGTTTAGGGGGCTCCCGGAACGTTAAGTATGTCCTAATTTGGAGCAGACTGGTTATGGTTATAGGCACGTACACGATTGGATCTAACAGTCTCTGTCTAGCACGTGCGGTGTTTCATAGGGAGGACACATGAACAAGTACAGAATGGAGGCAAATATGTTCAGGTCCCACAGCCTGGAACCGTCTCTGAGGTCAGAGGAGCGTTCTCGGTTGACGGGCGGGAGAAGGCTGCGGGCGGGGCGGTGCTGAGCATCTCCATGGCGGTTGAATTCTCGACTCCTCGCTACTTCTCGCCTTTGCCCTCGTGCAGAGCCTTCCTCAGCCTCCTCATCCGCAGTTGGGGGGGGGCTGCTCTGAATTGCTGTACTCTTCAACTACGACAATTTCCAAAGACACTAAAACAATTACAGTACTAAATACAAGATTCAGCATTAATATTCAGATACTTCATTGCCGATTAAGTAGAGCTTAGGAAATTAAAGTGTGCCCAGCATGGTGGGATTTAGAATGACAGTAGAGTTCTGAGTGAGTGTTATTAAAAGCTAGTATTTTTGTAATTCATTACTACGTGGACTAACAGATCCATAGAGAGCTCAGTATATCATCTGAGATCAACTTTTCAGCAGTCGACTAATTTCTTAAAATTGTTATCGATATTTAAATCCTATCTACTAACTTAGTCTTGTGACTTTTGGCAGGTCCATAATCTTATAGACTTATGTTTCTTATTTTGAAAACTGAAGAAGTTAAATAAAATACTCTCTAGTGGTCAAATTTATCCTTTATTTTTCAGTATGCAGTAGACATATTTTATAGCTTATTACAACCCTTTAATATAACTGTTTCTCCGTTTTTCTCCTCTTCTTCCTCCTCAGACAGCATCTCATGTAGCTCCAGCTGGCCTCAACCTCACCGTGTAGTCAGTGATGGCTGCAGGCTCCCGCTCGTCCTGCCTCCGTCTCTCAGAGCGCTGGGCTTGCCTGCCCCTCCAGCTCTCACACACTCCTTTTTTTTTGTAATTGTGTATACACGATCCATGATTTTCCATCTTGACCATACTCTCTTAGGTCCATTAAGATAATACAAGGTCTGGGCATGTGTATTTATTTATTTATTTGTGTGTCCATGTATACTGTTGTGTGTGTCTTTGTGTGTGTGTCTGTGTCTGTGACTGTGTGTGTGTGTCTCTGTATATAGTAGAGGGCACTGTGTTTGCTTATGGAGGTCCAAGGGTGACTTTGGCAGTCACCCTGGGTTGTTTCTACTTCCTGTTTGCTTTGTTCTAGAGTTGCCCAGGCTCTGCCTTCTAGGATCACCACAGGTCGCCACCATTTTCATCTGCCATGTGGTATCTAGGATTCAAACTCAGGACCTTCTGCTTGGGAGGTGGAGACTTAACCCCTGAGCCATCTGTCTGGCCTCAGATGGCTATTTCTCAAGACACTTCAAAATGTTTCATGTGCAGGTAGAGAGCGCTTGCCTGAAGCCCTGGCACCATGAAACGTGTGGTAACAGGTTTACCAAATAATACAGAAAAAAAGTTTTTATATTAGTCTAAATTTATCAGTTTCTTTCTCTAAAGGCACCTATAGTTGCCAGTTGATTTTGCATATTCTGGGATCTATAAATACATGCACGTGACATACCCTCCTTGCTTTTCAGGCGTAAAGCAGAGGTTGCTTTTCTTCCGGTCATTTGCAGGCCTCCACCTCTGTCCATTCCCTAGCTGCAAACGGCAGAGGGCGCAGTTTCCACGGTGCAGTGAGCTTGAGGCGGCTCCCAGGAGCAAAGCTGCAGATTAAGGAACTGTACGCATTGTGTGAAGCAGCGTAACTTCTCTAACCACAATGGGCATTTATGTTGTTGTCAGTTTAAAGTCTTGGCTTAGGTTTGAGTAAGATATCTCAAATGCCATTCTAAAAACGTAAGATTTTCCTGACTTATTTTTATAGATATAGTGATTTGGTATTCCATGGCCAGCAGGTAAGTAACCCAGAGTTTTCCTCTATGTCCTTGTAGGCCCTGCGTTACCATGGGGACCCAGAGACAGCCGCCATCTCACCAGCTTGAGCCGCGCACTGCAGACACAATGCTGGGTTTCTTCCCCAGTACCTTGATGGGCCAGCAGTGCAGACCCTACAGCTTCTTCACTAAATGTAGGTACATAGAAGGTACAAACCTCTCCCTCGTGGAACAGGAAAATGTTGGTGTTCTAACTTTTCTTCTTCCTTCTTGAATGAATTAACATTTTAGTAACTAGTGTACAGCAGCCTATTACAATAACGATATTCCTTGATATGCTCCTAGAATCCGTGGTATAACTGGTAACAAATTTACTTTGACATCTGGGGATAGAGCCCTTGGGTACAGCATTTGTCTAGCATGTGGAAGGCCCTGGGTTCAATTCCTAGTACCAGGGAACAGGGATGGAGGGTTGGGGGGGAGGGTTCATTGGGGCACCTGAGGTTTAGAAGGTGTTCAGCGTGTGCCCTGCTGGTCTAGAACCCACCGAGAACACAGCCACTTGCTTTCAGTTGGGCCTTGGCTGAGAGGAAAGGATGTCCGGCCAGGGAAAGATTACTTTAATAGGTCCTTGTTTTACTGGTTATTCCTGTTGGTGATAGTATTGGAAAGCCTAACTGGACCAAAATTATCTTTTTAGATAATAGAAATGGATTTACAGTTTAGCGTTAGGCAGCTAGAAAGATATTGGGATATAATGGCGGTTCATCGTACCGTCATTTTAGAAAGTTCGGTAAAGAAGAAAAGTCATATTAATTCAGTCACTTGTGTTTTCAAGATGCTGTTGGGGGTTGGTTGCTCTCTCTGCAGTTTCACCCGCAGTCTTCCAAGTCTTCCATTGTATCCTGTAGGTGCAAATCAGAATAATTTGGAAGTCGTGGTACGTAAGTCATTTGTGTAGCAACTCTGGAAAGAGCGGCAGGTGACAGACTTAGAAGTATTCAAACCTTGACTGTTGCTATAGCTTGAGGTGCAACAAGAAAAGAAGTGGCTAGCCCCAGTTTTGAGGCCCAATTTTCCAAACGTTAAAAAATTAATTTTGTAATTTAGAGGAGCATGTTAGATTCACAGGACTTGGGAATTTCAATATTTTAAATTTTTTAAAATTAAATACATACACGTGTAAAATGTGCTTTGATTATATCTCTCTTTGTCCTATGTTATCCCTTTGCCTCTCCCAGTGAATCCTTTCTTCTTTCCAACAAACCCTCTTCCTTCGTTCATGTGCTGTATCTGTGTGTGTGTTTGTCTCCCAGTACATTTAATTTTAATTAGTGTTGTGTGAACGTGGTGAGGAGTTATTTACTTGACCAAAGGCAACTTAGCCAGTGACCACGTCACAGGAATATGACTCTCCCTGCTCAAGTAGCCATTAGCTGTTTGTAACTCCTCAGGGAGCGGTAGGAGGAATTTTAATTAAAATAAAAATTCATTTATTTTGTGTGTGGGTGGAGACGGGGCAGGCGTAGCACAGTGCACACGTGGAACTGGAAGAGTGGAGCAAACAGCCCAAGCATTAAAGCTCTATTGGTTTAGATTGGCGTGCTGGCGTTGTGTATTAGAAGGGGAGTTGTCAGTTACCCAGTGATCGTCATGGAGGCAAGAGGACAGGCTGAGACAGACCTAAATCATAACGGACCAAACACCCACTGGGAAGGACCTGGGATGCAAGTGTTGCTGTCCGTTGGGAGGAAGTAATACTGTCTTCTTGAACTGTCCACGTGCAGCCACGTGACCTCACGGGCTCGGTGAGCGCCTCTCAGGCCTCCTGTAGTCAATAGGAGACCACAGGTCATTGCAGAATAAACAAGAGAACGAACCCTGTCTCGCTACAGTGACTGCAGAAGAGCTTTGGAAAGGTGCTTTAGCAGAGACGGGTGCCGGGGCAAGAAAAGGAAGAGGCAAAAGAACTAAGAAGAAGAGAAAAAAGGACCTGAACAGGGGTCAGATCATTGGAGAAGGTAAATTTATTTATAAAGCTTATTTTCTGTTTTGTTTTGCTTTGCTTTGTGTCCGCATCTTGCTGTGTAGCCCAGATGTACTGTGCAGCCTTGACTCTTGCTGTGCCCATCTTAGCCTGCATGTTAGCCTGGCATGTGCTAACACGTCCAGCTAGTGTGCTTTTGAATTAGTTCCCCCAGATCTTGGGAACATTTTCCAAACGGAAGCAGTAAAATGCTTCTTGTGTTGACAGTGGATCCGTGGTTTTAGTGTCACCAGTGGCTTCTTATTGCCGCAGGCCTCTGCGGGAGGGAAATCTCAAAGGAGGGCTGTGTTGCATTGCTCACTTGAGTGTGGCTGGGCGGCGCCCCCAGTGCTGCTGAGAACTCAGCACTTCGTGGAGGAGATGGAATAGGTGGGAGCCCGGAGAGTCCTCTGCGAAGAGAAGGCGCTAAACGTGTGCCACTTTCTGAGCCATGTGCGCTGCCCCTGCTCAGCGCTGCCGTTGTGGGACTTGCCAGCCGCAGGTGGCGCCGAACTGACGGGCACCGCAGCACTTCATACAGCCTCTGGCCTTTGTTCTCTGGCCCCCATTTGTGCCTCCTGAAGAATAAAAGCTGCACAGCGCGCTGGAACTGGTGTTTTGTGCTGAGGTCGCTGAGACTCATCTGGGTGGTACCAGCTTAGCAACGCAGAGGACGCTTGGCTGCGCTGCGCGTGCCCGGCACGTCTGCTTGGAGCTTTTTCCGTTCAAGTCACCTGCTTTCGTTTGTTTTGCGTTGGGGGACAGGTTTTGTGTTGCTCCAGTTGGTCTTAAATTTGCAAGCTCAGGTGAGTGTTCTGCCTCGGCCGTCTTGGCTCCTGGGGCTACAGGGGGCACCACCACGACCAGGTGACCTGAAGTTTTTTAAAAATTACAAAGTTTCCTACTTACCTTCTCAGCTTAAAAAGCAAACAAGAAAGTCCCCTTTCCAAATACTTCTATAGAAATGCCTGTCTAAAGATGACATGCTGTCCTGAAGTTTGCTTGTCTCGCTCAATGACCGGGCTTGGAAATCGAGTCACATTCGAACCTAAATGTGACCTTGTTTGAATTTTGTTAAAATTGACTAAGTCCAGTAGAACGGCTCATTACCAGTCTACTACATAGGAGCTTCTCTAGGTAGCCGCACAGAGAAGGACCAGCTCGGTGGAGAGATGCGTTTAAGATTCTGATACGGTGTCAGTTTTCATGTCAGTTAAGCTCCGCAGCTTAACTCAAACCTGTTCATACCTTGCCTGGCATTTTGACACTAGGAAAATTAATTCCGAAAATTCTTACTTCTGCATATTTTTTTTCATCTCCAGGGCAGCGTGGCTTCCTGTGGCCGGGTCTGAATGTCCCTCTTATGAGAAATGGAACCATACAGACCATTGGCCAGAGAAGCAAGGACGAGCAGCAGAAGGTGGAGGCCAGCATGCTCCAGCAGAGGGAGGAGTGGGACCGGAAGAGGAAGATGAAAGTCAAACGGGAGCGCGGGTGGAGTGGAAACTCATGGGGAGGCGTCAGCCTTGGCCCCCCCGACCCGGGTCCCAATGGAGGTAGACTGTTGTCTGGCTTTGTTTGCCTTTGTCATAGCACTTGTAGTTCAGAATATTTTTCAGAAAACTCACCACATTGTTGTCCAGTTGTAGGGATGCAAAAGGCCCACAGCCAAATGGTGTTTCCCTAACAAGACAGAAATGTTCTGTAATAAAAAATTCAAAAACAAGTAATTGAAATAAGTATGAGTATGGAGAGTGAGGGGAGGGAGAGCGAGCGAGTGAGCCCAGAACACAGAAGGCCACAGAGAGCAGGGAGGGCTTGGTGTGATTATGAACTAGAGCAGCTACGAGCGACCGAGCCTTAATCTCTGCCCAGCAGTGCCCCGGGGGCCACAGCTGATCACACAGCACCCTGATTTGTGCCAGGAGTGTGGGGGACACGGGTGAGGGATTGGGGAAGTGGTGGGCTTTGGTGCCTTGATCCAGCGAGGCACTGTACAGACGGGATGAACTGATAGGAGGACGTCAGGGCTCCAGAAGGACGGAGCTGCTGGTGTGCAGCCGGGGACTAGCACGCAAGACCCGAGCCTCCAGCCGCTACACGTCTGCGATGGGGCCGCGTATGCGTTGTAATTTTAACGGATGGGGATCTGGGTTCAGTTCCCAGTAGAGAGAGAGAGAGAGAGAGAGAGAAGTCTGATGAAGCCTATGTTGAAAATTTTCATGTTAATAGTATAGTCTCATTTAACTATATGCTTTTTTCTCATAGAAACATACGATGATTTTGATACCAGGATACTTGAGGTAGGCATGTCCATTTACACACCAGCCAAGCCTTTTGAGAGGTTATGGTCGGATGGGGCCAGGGCACAGGAACGGGAGGAACGCGTGACACTCGGATGCAGAGCCATCTGGTCAAGGGAGCCGTGACGCTTCCAGTCGAGAGCTTGGTGTCGGCTCTCCCCTGTCCCTTTTTAGACAACCACAGCGGTTTGGTTAGTAGCAAAATTTGGAGATTGTAATTAAGTTTCCTCCATCCTAAAGCTAAAGTAGCATTACCAGTTTGTCACTGAGTTATAAGCTAGATATATCTAGCACTTGATTTGGGGAGCAGATGGGACAAGTAGGGCAGTGGTGGAAAGCTGGGAGGATGTCCATTTTCACTGGGGACATCAACTGTGCCTTTCACAGCCCTTGGAACCAAAGCCCACATCAGATAAACTCCAGCTAAGTTTTCTGCTTGTTACCTAAGGTAGCCGTGGTCCTACCAGCCTCACTCTGCCTGTTTAGTAAGTTTAACGGCACATGGGATGAGCCTCTCTGTCATCACGGTGGAATTTAAAACCTGTTCATAGAGTGTCTGCATTGGTGCTCCAGAGTATAGACTTGAAGGCTGATCTGCTAGAACAAGTCTTAGATGTGTTGATAGCTTTCTGTAAGATCATCCATGAGAGTGTATTCAGCCTCCCTTTTTCTTTAATTACGTTTAATGTTTATGTATTTATTTGAGAATGTGAAGGGGGAGAGAGAGAAGGAGAGGGAGATGGAGCATGGTGCATTGGTATAATCCAAAGGACAGTCAGTCTTCAGAAGTCAATTCTCTCCTTCCACCACATGGACTTCCAGGGATGGAACTCAGGTCAGCAGGTTTGCAGGCAGGTGCCTTTACCCACTCCTGGCCCTTTAGTTCCATTTTACCGTAAAGAGTGCCATGGGCCAGAGACACAGCTGCCCTCTAAGCAGTACAGGTGACAGTCGCATAGTTGTTGGTCTTAAATGGGCTGAACCAAACCAACCAAGTAGACCATCTACTGATTTTCTTGTAGTTCATCATAAACAGATATTTCTGAGTTTTCTGTTCCCCACTTTGCTTAATCTTTACCCTAGTGGCCCAGTCCTGTGTGGGTATTTTTCTGTCCCATGTTGCGTTTCCAAGACATGACAGTCCTCTGTTATCGAGTCTTAGAATCAGCGTAAAGCTTTACAGTGCAGCCCAGAGCTTTTCTCTCTCCTGTGCTGTAGCCGTTAAGATGGGCCACCTTGAGTGCTAGTTTCCACTTCCTTCAGACGTTCTCTCCCATGAATCCTCTAATAACCCGTGAAATAGGACGGGGAAATCCTTTTTCCATCATCTCCTGAGGAAGCAGTCTAGCGGTGGTTTTGTTGGGAGGAAGTCTGTTGTCTGTGCTTGTGGCATGGGAAGGTGGGGTGCCCATGCACCCCAAGTGAGTGTGGCTGAGACAGGCAAGTCTTGCAAACCCTCACTTTTTTTTTTTTTTAATTATTTATTCAACTGTGCGTGTATGTGTGTGTGTGTATGTGTCTGTGTAGAACCACAGGCAAATTCGAGAACCATCATGGGGGATTCACAGGCTCCGCCCTACCAGGACCAGAAATGCAGGCTGCCCCGGCTTCCACCTGACGTCTATACGTGGGGTCTAGGATCTGAACTCAGAACCCTCCGCCTGCAAGGCAGAGGCTTAACCCCTGAGCCACCTCTCCAGCCCCGCAAACCTTCACTTTCATATATTTTTGGAGGCATTATTGACGTGAGACATTTTGTCTTTTAGGTAAGAAATGTTTTCAATATGACAGCAAAAGAGGGAAGAAAGAAATCAGTCCGCGTCCTGGTTGCTGTGGGCAACGGAAAAGGGGCTGCAGGTGAATGGGGTGTGGCTGTGGTGGCGTCATGGTGGTGGTGTGCTAGGGACAGAGGGTTCAGGCCTGCTCTGGCTCTGTCAGGAGCCCAAAGATCCATGCTCTACTAATTAAACATTTTTAGTGGCTCAGGCTCACAGACCTTGGCGTAATCCTTGAAACTTCCTAGAGAGAAGAAGAGTAACTCTTGTGGGGGAGGTCAGCACTGTTCAGAATATATTTGAAACTATTTTATATTGGTACACTATGAATTTTGCAAATGTAAAGTCTTACCAGTGTTCTTACATTGGCTTTTTTTGGTGAGGATAGTGGGTCGTTACAGAGGTTAAGACAGCAGTAGCCCAGCTGGTAAGCCCCCCACTTTGCCCATTTTTTATGCAAACATTTACTTACTGTGTGTACGTGCATATACACTGGTGCATGCCACAGTGCTTACGTGGAGGTCAGAAGACAACTTGCAGTAATTGGTTTTCTCCTTCCACCATTTGGGTTCTGGGGATTGAATTCAGACTTGGTGACAAGTACCTTTTTCAGCGTCTCCTTGACCCAACTTCACCTGTTTTTATTGGGCAAGTGTTTCTTTTCCCTTCTGAAAAGATATAAGCACTTCATTATAAGTTGAAGACATATCAACCTTTTATTTTTTAGGTTTTTGACTGAGTTTTAATTTTTTCCCACACAACTTTAAATCTGGAGTTGTAGCCTTTATAGCAAGTTTATTAGTTGTAGATCACTTCTGATTTTGCGTATTGCTTAGAATATGTCCTGAGGAGGATTGTAAATAAGCCCACCCATATTTTGCTATAGGACTTCCATGGTTTTATTTATTTTCTTTAAAAATTAGAATTCATAGTCCTGGTCCCAGGCATCAGTGTCTCCCATACCTCATGTTTTGCATATGGATGATTTGCCGAATATAACGTAAAAAGCACAGTCTTCAGGTTCACTGACCAACAGCGGCTGCAGATGTAGCATCCCCAGGAACTTTTGATCAGCTTTATTTAAAGTATTACACTGAAGAACCTTTGGTTTTATTTCCTGCTTAATTAAAACGTAAATTCTACTTGAAAAATTCCAGGGAAAGCAGGGTTTTACTCTTGAGGAATGGAATTTTTCCCTCCATTTTGTTATTTTAATGCTTCCAAAATTATTTGCCTCATTAATTTAGAGCATATTTACCTTTTAAAATTGAGTGCACTTATGTAGACATTTATTACGGCCTTGTTGTGTGTGTCGGCTCTGGATTTCACAAGCGCATTTGAGTGTGAACGCGGACAAGCAAGTCCCCGTGGCCTCGGCTTGCTGGCTGGTTGAGGGCAACAGGCTCTCCGTGGTGGTCGGAAGAAGGGGTGCGTCAAGACAGAAGTAGGGTGTGGAAGGCACGCCCGGTGCCAAGGCAGTTTCAGCTTTCACACGCTTGTTTTTCTTTTGAAGGGTTTGCTATCGGGAAGGCCAGCGACCGCGCAGATGCTTTCAGGAAGGTAAATTCTTTGCTTTTGCTTTTGTCGTTTTGAGTTGAGGTTGAATTCTGGTTCTTCCTGTCTCTACCTTTTGAGTACTGGGGTTGCAGCCAACTGCATCCATTTTTTTTTATTTACACTTAAAATAATAGGTTATGTGTTAGGAACAACAAGAAAAAAGTGTATTCTAGAACCTTCTCATGAGACTCATTTGTCTCATAAAAGACTATTTCAGAAGTACTTGCATTCTTTTGCACATGGTTGTCAGACTCATGAATTCTTACCCAAATTATGAGATTATTGCAGAAGTTTGAATAAGATCTTATCTTTTAGAAGCATATACTAAGATGTTTCTATATGTGATGTTGCATTTAATAACATGTTTTATAAAAGCTATTTTTGAAACCCAACAAGAAGACAAATTTGGTGGCCTTCCTCTGTAATGTCAGCATTTGGCCAGAGGATTGTACATGGAAGGCCAGCCTGGGCTATATAGCAAGACCCAGTTCAAAGAACAAGAAAGCCAATAAAACACTTAAGAAAATATTGTCCTCCTTTTTCTTTAGGCAAAGAACAGAGCAATTCACTATTTGCATTACGTGGAGCTGTACCAAGGCCATACAAGTGAGTGGGGTCATCTGCAGGGTGGGAGGGAGCACACTTGTGGCGCGTGTGGCTGGTGCTCTCTCTGGCATCCGTTTCCTGTGGAAGCAAACCCGGCCTGAGGAGCTCAGTGAAGTGACGCTGCAGTCTGCTCAGCTTGGGCCTGTGTTGTCTGAGGCAGCCCGTGTTGCTTTGTGATTTGCAGCACTGTTAGACTTGCTCACCTATTTATGTTTTCACCCTACAGTTTTCCATGATATTTCATTAAGATTTAAAAGGACGCATATCAAGATGAAGAAACAACCCAGAGGTAACTAACTCTGACCATTTGTTGATGCTCAGTTAGAGAAGGACCATGATCCCATCCGCTCTTCTTCCTTTGTTTACCTCTGCCGGCTCCATCTTAGGACCAGAACAGAAGGGCCTCAGTCAGGCATAGGAAGGATGAGGTGCTTTCTTTTTAAAATATTTTATTTAATTATTTATTTGTGTCTGTCTATGTCTATGATCAGAGGGTACTTCATGTCCCTGTGTAGGCCCAAGAGTGATTTAGGGATCACCCTCAATTGCTTCTACCTCCTTTGTGCTTCTGTCTGTGATTCCCAGTCTCCGCCTTCCATAGCTGAAGGTCCGGGTTGCCGCCATTTCCGCTTGGATATTTTTAATTTGGATCTGGGATCTGAACTCAGGTCCGTCTGCTTGTGAGGCAAGTTAACCCTTGAGCCATCTCTCCAGCCCAGAATGATGCCCTTGGGGAAATCAATGCAACCTGCATAGGCTTCTGGGGCACAGGCCTGTCCAGAAACAACTCCCAAGTAGGAAGAACGTACTGGGAGGGGCATCCGTACTAGGGAGGGGCATCCGCCAAGTGATTGTTGAGTGTAGTTCTAGAGAATCATCAGTGATCCTAGGTATTTCTGGCTTCTCGTTGTTTGGGGTTTTGGTTTGGTTTGGTTTGGTTTTGAGGCAGGAAGGAATCCAGGATGGCCTTTAACTCTTGCTCCTCCTTCTTCCTCCCCAGCTCTGTGCCAGGTGCCCAGCTTGTGTTTCTGTTTCAAAGTATGTTCAGTTCTAGATACTTATCAGATACTGTGGTGTGGGGGAGTTTTGGTGATGGGGTCAGATCCACAGGCCTCCCCTGAGGCTAACAACCCGCAGGTGGTCTGCTGCCGAGTGCGTCTCCAGCCTCGGCCAGCGTGAGCGCTGTCTTTTATGAGGTCTGCTCGCTGAAGCATTGGCAGTACAGAAGTGACTGTCTGCGGAGAACGAGCACATGTGGGTGACTCTGGGACTGTCACAGTCATACTCAGTGGCTTTGGATTTAGATTTTTATACATTCTGTTTCACATCTCACCTATAATTCCACAGAGGAGAAAAGATTTTATAAAACTCCACCTACATAAAGCTCAAAAAATTTGGGTCCTAAGAGTTAAAGCATATTTAAAACTATCTCAAAACTGCTAGTACAACTCTGCCAGCTCTGATATGAAAATAAATTGAGAGAAAAAATTAAAAAGCAATACCAGCTGGTATTTCATGCACCAGAACTTGCTTTTTGCTTCCAAGTTGATGTAAAACACTTATTTTGTCATTAGAAAAAGTTGAGTCGTCAGAGGATAAGACTTAGACCCGCCCTGTTCCACACAGTGGCTGCCACCCCTGGAGGGTCGAGCACTTGAAACCGAGGCTGCCGAGATCTGTACTGGATCCGCACTGGTCTGAAGAGAATGAAGTATCTCACAGATACTCTTGCGTGCAGTGCATTTGGAGCTGGCAACCTGGGGATCTGTTGGTGGCAGAATGGTAAAGGTACTTGCTACCAAGCCTGACAGCTTGAACTGAATTCCCTGGACCCACATGGGCCAGAGTCCCCTGACGCTTACCTGCGCTGGGTGGCATGGATGCTCCTTATCCCCCCCCCCCCCCCGTGCACGCTCACAAGTAAATAGAAACGTTTTTATAAGTTAAAAGCATCTCACAGCAGGGAAATGGCTCTGAGGTTCAAGTTTGCCATGTACGTCTGGTGACCTGTGTCTGGAAAGAGCCACGTAGATAATAACAGACAGCGTGTCTGGAAGAGAGACAGCTGCCTCCAGCTAGCCGGGCTTAGTCTAGAGACCCTTTCTCAAACAAGGCGGAAAGGTGAAGACCGACACCCAAAGTTGTCTGCACAAGTGATAATTTTAAAAAGCAAAACCTTCTCGATACTTCTGGGAACATTTAAAATGCACATATTGCTTCTGTTGTGTCTTGCAATGCATTTTTTTCCTGGACACATGTGTATCTGACTGTGTTGTCAAAGACCTGTTGAGGACCCGGGAATCCTTTCTCAGCACCACAGTAAGCAACAGCTCCATTTTAGCTGCAGAAGTCACCTTTTTTTTCCCTGTTTTCTAGTCAAAGCTGTATGTTTCCTATTTTCACTTAATTTGAATGATTCCTTATATATTATAGTTAAACATCCTGGTTTTGAAGCTAAAATAGTGTGATACTTTGTGGACATTTCTTGAACTACTATACAAATGAGCATTTGCTGAACCGTGGTCCGGGGCTTGATTTGATTTTTCCGTGAGGAGATAGGAGCGGGATTATCCTGAACCAAGTGCCACATGAGAAAACTAGGCAGTTTTTAATGCACTTCTCTGTAGTATAAGGCTCCCAAAGAATGCAGCATTCCCACACTTACAGACCACAGAATACTTCTTGCTTGCATGCTAGCTGGTTTACAATTCTTTACATGACACCGCAGGGGTTTCCCATACACGTGCACATTACCTTTTTTAATTTTTTTTTTTTTTTTTTTGCATAGTCTCTGCCAAATTGAAATGTTCACAAATCAGTCAAATAACTACCTCAGGACTGCGAGTACCATTTGGAGGTTGGTGTACGTGTAGAGATGGCTACTGTTTATAAAGTGGCTGCTGTGGTCCAGTCTGGTGTAGGACTTGAGCCTTCCTTGTGTTCTCACCAGAAATTCTGCCAAGTACAGAAAGAAGGGTCTTTCCCGAAGTCATCCAGTCAGCAGTGACTTCTTCCAACTGCTTCCAAGATCTGTCTCATGCCCCTTTCATGTGTGTGTCTCTCAAGGGTGTGTGTGTGTGTGTGTGTGTGTGTGTGTGTGTGTGTGTGCGCGTGTGTGCGTGTGCGTGCGTGTGCGCGCTCATGTGCGCGTGCATGTGTGCACACTTGTATGCATGGATATGTTATTTCATACATGAATACAAATTCTATATGTAAATAATGCCGTGTAGAAGAAGAAGCCTATCCTAATCTGTCTTAAATAACCATTCATACAGGCCCAGATCACGTGTAGATCATGTAACTGTAGAGCCCACAGCCAATTGGCTCTCTCAAGTGGAAGGAGAGCTGTAGGTGACACTGTTACATGTGTGTATCTAAATACACACAAACTGAACTCCTCCTCATAGTAGTCACTAGGAAAATCAGAAGCCAGTCACGTTGGCTGGTATATGCCCCCGAGCAGGGAGGTATGTGCCAAGTTTCATGTCTGGTGAATCAAAATGTTGGAGTCTAAACCTGGGCCTTTGTTCTCCCTCACCCTCATTCATGGCCAGCATGGCCATCCTGGTCCTGGAGACGGTAGTGACCAGTCGGTGTCCTGGCCCTGGGGAGCCCTTCTGCTGAGGAGAAAGTTCCTGGCAGAGAATGAGCGCGCCTCTTTCCATAGCACAGTCACCAAGGCTCTGAGGAGAAGCAGTTTGAGACCTCGGAAGCGGGAAGGAATGAGCGAGGAAGTGGGCAGCCAGGCAGTAGCCAGATGGCCCTCCAGGTGAGAAAGTAGACCTGTGAGCTCTGCACGAGCAGCCCTGGTGGGCAAGAACACATGGGCGAGGTACGACAAGAACTTCCAGGCCCCTGTTCTCAACAGCCCGGTTTGGTCCACTGTGTTTAGGAGATTTACACGTGTCGTCTGCTTAATTCTCACGCCATTAATCTAAGTGTCCTCTAGAAGTTACACGGATTGTTAAGTCACCCACAGGCAGCGGTGAGGAGTCCCTCCCCAGCACAGAGCCCGGAGCCGCATGCAGCTGGTAGGGCGAGGGGCGCCAGCAGGCGGGCAGGGGGTTCATGCCGCTCTTTCTTCTGCCTAGGCTACGGCCTGCGCTGCCACAGGGCCATCATCACCATGTGCCGGCTCATCGGCATCAAGGACATGTATGCCAGAGTCTCTGGGTCCATGAACATGGTCAACCTCACCCGGGGCCTCTTCCACGGGCTCGCCCGACAGGTAACCTCTTGGGTCCCAAGGCAGAGGGGCCTGTACTGTTGGGGGGCCTGCCTTCCGGAAGTGCTCCCTGAGTTCTCTCCGTGTGGCCACGTCTGAGGAAACGCGGCCGTTTGTTAGTGTTCACGACGGAAGCATCAGGCCAACCTCTTTCTTTTCCTAATTAAACAGATTGTAGTTACTGTAGCACTGACCTTTAAAAATAATAAAGTTTAAAACCCCCACAGGTCCGTCAACTCCCCGTGGATTTGACTGTCCCACGGAATGCCACGTGGCATCCTCCGTGGAGGCACGGGGAGCTCTGGGTTGGTGTCTGCCTGGGCCTGGCTCCTGGTCACAGCAGCCCACATGGAGGGAGGAGTTCAGCTGTAGGACCCTCCCTCCTGGTAGCCCTGACCCTGCTGATGAGAGCCTTCCTCTGTCCCAGCCTGGTGTGTTGAGATGAGGCCGAGTTTACTCACAATCACACATTGCTCAAATCAATTGAAATAGTGTCTTGTTTCCCCAAAGGGATTCAGGTCCCACTGCTGCCTTCCTCTGACTGATGGGAACTCTTGGCCAGTAGGTCGTAGGGTCCATCACAGACCTGATCTCTTCTCCCCTTGGTCTCGACCAGGAAACCCACCAGCAGCTGGCTGACAAGAAGTCTCTCCACGTGGTGGAGTTCCGGGAGGAGTGTGGGCCGCTGCCCATCGTGGTCGCCTCTCCTAAGGGGGCCTTGAGACAGGACCCGGAGCCGGAAGATGATGTTCCCGACATCAGACTGGACTGGCAGGAAGTGAAGGCCATGCAGGGCATGAAGCGCTCTGTGTGGGCGGGCTTAAAGCGAGGCGCTACCTGACTGCCCGCCAGCTGCGTCCGGCTGGCGCTGCTGCCCAGCATCTGGGCAGGCTTCACCCCTCACCTCGGCACATTGCCTTTTTTGTTTTTTTAAGGAAAGGCCAACCATCTTTATTTACAAATAAATAATTAAAGCTTTGATTTGTTGCACACATGGTTTACACCAGTCGGTGTCATACGACGTTACGTACATAGCTTGGTTAGGAGACCTTTATTGAGTAACCTAACAAGTGAAGCAGGGAGCGGAACCGACGGCCTGAGAAGAGCGTGCAGTGACGGGCCGTGATGGCGACGGGCGGTCTGGATCGCCAACCGACTCGCCCGGACACGAACGCTTTGCAGAAGACTGAGTACTGGGTGCATTGAGACACTCAAGGTGTTCCCCGGTAGCTGGACATTGCGTGTTCCCTCTGGGACCCCCTCCTGTGTGTCTCCCTCCTTGGGTGAACCCCTGGGTGCATGTGAGGCAGTGCCTGGCTTGGGGTCACCTGCTGGTCCCTCGTGGCTCAGTGCCGAGCGTCTTTCACGTGCTGATAGGCTGGTCGTGTGTTTTGGGAGAAAGTCTTCAGAGCCTCTGCCCAGTTAAAAATGGTGTTTTTATTATTTAGCCATGCGCTTCCTGTGCTCTGAATACAAGTTCCCTATCAGATATGTGATTTTCAGGAAATTTCATTCTGTAGATAGTGTGTTCTTGCTTGAATACTTCCGTCCTTCACCTGCTCGTTACTCTGGCCACACGAGCTGCCAGCCCTGGGGACTATTTTTCAGTTGTTCCCTCTCAGCGTCAGACGGGCGCCTTCTGTTGGCGGAAGGCTCCGGATGGGCCTCTTTGTTCTGCTCTTCAGCCTTTCATTCAGTTTTTAATTTTTTAAGTTGGCTGTTGTACATTTTCAGTTCTACAATTTCCACTTGACGCTTTTTTAAATGTGTGCTGCGTGTATGGCGTGTGTGTTTGTGTGCATTCATGTGTTCACGTGTGCAGGTCAGAAAGTCACGGTGTGCATCTGGCTCTTTTGCCTTCTATCTTATTTTTTGAGACAGAGTCTTACTGAACTTAGCTCACTGATGTCTAGGCTGGCCGTCTGGCGAGCTCTGGGGATCTAGCTGCCTGTCTCCCCTCCCGTGACAGACATGCCACCTTGCCTGCTTTTTTGTGGGGCCTGAGGATCTGAACTCGGTTCCTTAGCTTGCAAAGCCAACACTTTGCCCACTGAGCCATCTCTCCAGTGCCTATTGATTCTTATATTGTTTGCTTTTTGTGTTGTTCTGTTTTCTGTTTTCTTGTGTGTGTGTGTGTGTGTGTGTGTTGTGTGTGTGTGTGTGTATGCGTGTACATGTGTATTTGTATATGTGGAAGCCCTAGGATTATAACCACTCTTGATCACTTGTACACCTTACTGTTTTGAGGCTGGGTCTTTTAACCAACTTTGTCTTTTGGGCTAGTCTGGCCAGCTAGCTTGCTCTGAGTTAATTCTGTGTGATAGTCACATACTTGCCCTTGTTGGCCTGGTGAAGGTCTAAACCTGCAGACAGTAATGGACACTTTAAATACTTTTTTTCCCCTGTGATATAATCATGTGATAACATTTAATTTACAAGTTGGCAGATGGAGATTAGCAGTAAATAGTAACAAAATAAGAATTTCATGGCTGGTTGAGGTGCAAGGTAAGAATGGAGTTTTCCCGTCTCCCTGCCTTGTGCCCATTGACCCAGTACTGCTAACATTGTTTTGAACAAACTTTCCTGTTAGGTTAAGAAGAATAGAAAGATTCTTACTTTTCCTTCACAGCCTCTGAAGCTCTTTTTATTGTATTAGTCTATTTCTGACCTGTGGCTTTCTTTTTGGGTAACTTTACTTGCTCCTTGGCAACAGAGCCCCCCAGTGTGTATCCAAGAAAGCCCCTGTTTCTCCTTGGAGTGACAGTCTTGCAGTGACAGAATTCTAGCTTGGGGGTCCCCCCGGACAATAGAAATGCTTCTCTGTCACTCGTGTGGTTTCTTAGGAGATGTTGACTGCAATTCTTATTTTTGCTCCCCTGTAGGGAAGGTGTCTTTGTGTTTTAAGATTTTTTCCTTTATTGTTTTGGAGTCGTTGTGTCTAAATGTGGTTCTTTGGGTGTTTCCTCTGCCTGGTGTGCTCGAAGCTTCCTTGATTCTTGGTGTGTGACATTAGTTGGGAAAATTCTCAATTATTCTTTAAAAATTTCCCTCATTTCTTTTTTTTTCTTTTTTGTAATTACATTTGAGATGTTATACTTTTTGCTGTGTTTAGATTCATCCTCCCCTTCCCTTCTCTTCCTTTTCCTCCTTTCTTCCCCTCTCCTCCTCTTTCTTTTTTACCTTTCCATGTTTTGAAAGGTTCTCTTTGCGTCCTTTCTTTTTTTCTTTTTTCTTGTGGCAGTCCTGGGGATTGAACCCGGTGCTTCATGCGCATGAGGTGCGCCCCCTGCACCTGAATTCCAGCCCCAGAGATCCTTGCCGTGCCCAGCCTGGTAATGAGCCCAGCCAAGAAAGTCTCCATTTCCTACAGTGTTGCTGTATCCCCCACCAGGCCAGGCTGGGGGGGCGGGGGGAAGCGGGGCCTCAGGGCTAGAGGCGAATGGGCAAGCCAGCGACGGGGTCACCACCAAACCCCAGGAATCAGGTGAGAAGCAGCAGAGACGAGCTGCTGCAGATTCAGAGTCATTAAGGGCGTTTGGGTTTATATAGGGTCAGGGGTCCAATCAGGTGTCGCCATCCCTCCTGGGGGGGGGGACAGCCACCAGTCATTTAACTGTTTACTAGGTGTCCATTGCAGGTGCAGGTTAACGGCCGCTTCCCATTGGTTGTTCATCCCTCCGCCTGCAGGGTCCTTCACTGGGACCCTCCGGGGCATGTCTGTATGTCCAGGCTTGTCCTGAATTGGGGGGCTGGACTAGGGCTTCCCTGAGTCGGTAGCGCCACACCACAGCACTTTGTTTTCTGACAGGGTTCATATAACCCAGGCCAGTCTCCAGCTCGAGAAGTACCCAGCCTGGCCTTGCTCCGGTCATCCTGCCTGGAGCAGTAGGTGGGCGCTGTGTTTGTTTCTTCGTGCTGGGGCTAGAGCCCAGGCCTTGCGCGGTGGCCCAGTGCGGTACCCCTGAAGTGACCCCAGCACGCTGCGGCATTTTTAAGTCTCCAGAGCTTGCTTTTGGTTCTTGTTTGTCCCCTTTCCTGCCTCGCGACACCGATTGCTGACCTGATGGCCTCTAATCTGTTAGGCAAAAGCCCTACCACTCAGCCAGGCCTCAACCCTGTGTTCGATTCTTTCTTCGAGTTTTCATCTCTGTTTACATTGCATCTGTTCTTGCATGGTGGCTGCTTTCCCTCAGAGCCCTTCGCATGTCTAGTCGTTTTAAGCATCCATGGTTTGCTAATTCCAACCTCTCAGTTCTGTTCTCACACTTGCCCTTTCTCTTCAGATACTAGCTTTCAACAGGCCTGGTACCCAGCTACCTGCCCTCGTTAAGTTAATGAGAATTCAACTTTGATGGTAAAAAGCAGAGAAAGGAAATGTATTCAATACGACCGTGGTGGGAAGAGTCATGTTCTAGTTCATTGTTTCCTCGTCCAGTCTGAGCAGAAGACGTAGAGTTTAAATAGCAGGGGAAGGCAGGAGCCATGCGTAACTGCAGTTCTGTTCCAGGTGTGGTTCTTCCCACTGTCCTACAAAGAGATCAGAGATATGTGAATCTCTTAAGAGAGAAATTTCATCCTCCAACTGGTACCGGTTTGTACTGTTACTCTTTTCTGTTGCTGTAAGACAGCATCCAAAGTCAAGCAACTTAAGGGGAAAAGGGATTTATTCAGCTTACAGTTCCAGAGGGGAGATAGAGTCTTTCATGGTGGAAGCGACATGGCTCATGGCAGAGGCTGGAGGCTGCGTCACACTCGTCTGGGAGGCCGAGAGCTGCAAGACTGCCAACTGCAAAAACAGGCCTCTCCCGGAAGTAGGGTGGGGCTAATCTACTTCAAGGCCCACCCCCTTCCTTCAGCATGGCTCCATCTCCTAAAGGTGCCATGACCTTCCCAAACACATGAGACTGTGGGGGACACATTTTGAACCATGACATTCCACTCCTGGCCCCCACAGGCTCATTGTCATCTCGTTATGTAAATCATACTCAGTCCAACTGTAGAAGTCTCAACACAGACTACATCAGTAGTCTCAAAACAGCCCAAAGTCCAAAGCTTCCTATAAAATCAAAAGGTAGGTTACATACTTCCAACATACAGTGGCACAGAATAAACATTTCCATTCCAAAACGGAGGAATTGGGGCATATCCGGGAAAGGTCAGTCCATAACAAGACCAAAAAGTAGCAGAACAAACTCTGAATCCTGCAGCTCCATATCCAACAGGTGAGCATCTTGTTGACATATCTCAGTTCCGTAGGGCTTTGGTTTCACCCCTCCAGCCTGAAGAACACATCATCCTCTTGGGCTGACTCCTCCCCCGGTATATAGTTTCCCTTGGCAGGTGTCCCAAGTTGGCTCTAACATCTTCACTTCTCAGTGGCAATCCAAGCTTTAACTTCACAGCGCAAACTGCCCTTCTTGGGCCTCTAAATTGCAGGCTTTCTGCTACATGCTGCCTGGATTCTGCCATTCTCTGAAACCTTGGAGAAGGAATCCACGTCCTCCCTCTTGCATCTTTGATGCCTCTAAAGCCAGAGTAATGTGGACTACTTTGCTCCAGCATTGGGTTGGAGACTGACCCCCTTGACTGACAGGTGGTTCGACTTCTCCATTCTGGCAAGAATTTCTATCTCTCTTGGCCAGTTGCTTCAGAGGAGAAACAGACCTTTACTTTGGAATTTTGTCCTTTAGCTTTTCCCTTCCAAAATAATTTGCATTCTTAGGGGTGTGGCGCCTTCTCTGAGAATCTTGCCTGCAGGCTTTGATTTACTAACGGGATACTCTGTATAACAACAGCCAACATTGAGTGTCTGTATTCTCTGTAGCTTTGCCTTCACTTTTTTTTTTTTTTTTCATCAGACCTCACAGTGTTTGTTTCTTTTTGCCTGATTACTTGCTCTTTTTCATAACTCTGAATAGAAGTGCTAAAAGATAGCCATGCCACACTGTCAAGACTGTCTTGCTGTGAAAGTTCTTTCTCCAAACACTTGAATTTAACTTCAGGCAAGCTCTCAAATGAGCACAAAACTTCATCAAATGCTCTGCCAACACATCATACCATTTACCCCCTATCCAGTTTCCAGCATAGTCTCTGTTCCCCTATGGAATATCACAAGCTGGACTTCCATGCGTCTCACAGCATTACTTTCGTCCAAGCCCTCATAAGAAAGGCCCGTTTGGCTCTGTCTCCAAAACACAAAGGCTTTCCCAGCATGAAGTCCCAAATTTTTCCGTATTTCTCCCAACAAACACGTTTCAAACCATGGCACAGTTCCTCTCTGTTCCAGCATGAGATTCCTGGGAAGTCTCAAATCTTTCACAGTCCCTTGGTGGTGAGGAAAGTTGAGTGTCATTTCCTGTCTGTTTTCTGTCCGGGTACATGCCTTGCCATGCATTGCTGAGAGATAGATAACAGACTTAAGCAAGTCTTCAGTGATTTGTGGGACTTGGAAGTGAAGTAGGTCGGGCGAAGACTGTTTTGTAACGTCCTAGTCCAACTCAGTCTTTGAGCCTGTGTTTCTAGCTATGAATCTCACAGCTGCTTTTCAGATTTTACCCCTTTAGGTGTTGAAGTTCAGTAGACTTGGACAGGCCCCCAGTTCTTGAGGGTCTACTAACAGTTTTTCTTGAGGGCCAGGTCTTGCTAGGAATAGAATGCTCTGATTTATGTCAAAGAGGATGCTTTTTCTCTGCCCCTACAAGATGGGAGCAGCCTGGTAGAAACTCATTGTGGGAGCCCAGCAGGCCTAGTTATTCCTTGAGATAAAATTCACAAAAGCCCCTTGACTCAGAGTCCTGGAGTTTGAAAAGTGTCCAGCTTTCTGACAACGTTTAGCAATTCATCATTTACTGTCTGCCTTTGTAACTTGGCTTAGCAGTTTCACTTGCAAGTAAAACCCAAAAACTAGAACCAATACAGATGTTTGTCATCAGGCAAGTAAATCCATGACCATCCCCAGGCTGTTAGCAGGCAGAGAACTGTGCATCATTCACAAGGTGGTTACTCCACAAAAAAAGGAATGAGCCCTTGATGCTTCGCATGCATCAAGCTCAGAATAATTACACTGAGTGAGAGAAGCCAGATCGCTCAGCAGTGAGTATGTGATGGCATCTGTATAAATTCTGGGAAGTTCAAACTAGTCTCTAGGAACAAAAAGAGGTTGCCTGGGGTTGGGAGAGGTGAGATGGGATCACAGAGTAGGAAGTGGCTTGGGAGTGCAGCTATGTCATTCAATTGGCTGTGGTGATTGGTTCAGTGCACACACACACACACACACACACACACACACACACGTCACAGCAGCCAAAAGTGTACTTCAAACTACTGTTACAAAGAACTTCATTGAATTTGATTTTAAAGTCTCGACCACCAGGGGGCAGAGAGAGTTCCCCAAATATTATGTAGAATTTGCTTCCTTTAGAGGACAGAAAGTAAGCAACTAAGGAATATTCAGCTATAAGCAAGAAATAAAGAACTCCAAGAAATAAAAAACTCCGTGTCCTGTCGTGTCGCGCCCCCCCCCCAAAATCCAGGGAGTGCCCAGAGGAAGGACAGAAAGACGTGAAGACCAGATGGGGGGAGGAGACAGATACAGCCTGTAAGACCACCATGACGGTGAAAGCTGGTGCACAGGACCTGCGCAGGAGAGGACCCCACACAATGAACAAGGGAGAGGGAGGTATTCAGATAGTCCCACCCTTCCCAGAGGTCACCGAGGGTCAAAGCCAGCCAGAGGAAGTGGTCCTTGCAGGGCAGTTGGGTTTCTGAACATAGTGACGCCCAGGATCACAACTCTGCAGCCTGTGTGGTGCAGACGCACCCTTGCCTTGATTCTATGAAATCAGTGATTCCAGACCCTCATTTGGACCTCGAGTCCCTGTGACTATAATGCTTTACAATGGGCGTGGGAATATGCACATTTAACACGTGCTAGACAGTGTCGTAATCCACTGACATATGTGAACCAATAACCTGTGAGCCAGCGCAGTGATTCCCAGGCCAAAGAAGCTGCTCAAGGTAGCAGCTGGCGAGGGGCGAGGCGCTCTGGCAGACGGGTCCAAGGTCTCAGCCCCCCAGTATGCCCAGGAAGCTAAGGTAGGTTCTTCCATTCAGAATTCCCTTTGCGGGTAGAACAGAGATGCCCACGCCAGAGGCCGGGGGAGGTTACTGCGTTTTGGAAAGAAAGATCAAGGAATCTGAAGGAATGACTGGGTCCTCGTGGGGTTCCCCCCGCTGCAGCTGGATCTCGGGTGGGAGCTGGGCGTGGCCGATAACGAGGGATGGGCGTGGAAGACGACCGTCCTGGTCTCTTGGGTGCAGGAAAGCAGAAAGGAGAGGGGCCGCTCGTTAGGGGCGCTGGTGGGGCGCTGCAGCCCGGAGGGCTGGAGCCCCCTGGCATCTTCCCCTAGCGCCTTCTCCCAGGTCGGCCCTGCCTGCGCTGGCACCTTGGCCCGGGGCGACGCGCTTCTTAGAGGTTCCAATGCTCTGATGGACCCAACGGCCCGGCCACCTCTCCCAAGAGTTACCCGGTGGGTAAACTCCAGCTCCAGCCGGCCGGGCGCCGCCCTCACGACAGATCCTGGCATCAGGAAGTCCCGCGGAGGGGCCCCCCGAGAGCAGCACGCCGTGTGCCTCCACGGCTCGGGGACCGGTGGTGCTTGAGGTTTTCAAACAGTCAACAGGAAAAAAAAAAAAAGAACTTCATGTTTAGGTACAAAGTGACCACAGGACTGGGTGGCTCAAAGCTTCGGAAGGTTTTCTGACACAGAGACCTGCAAGCTAAGGCGTAGGAGGAAACACATCCCTGCCCCTAAATGACGGGCCAAGGGTCCCACCCGCCTCGATGGGTGAATTAGTATTATAATAAAGAGCTATGGCATACGGGCTGCTCTTGCTTCCTCTTGGTCTTGGGTTTATCCAGTATGAAGACAAAGGGACAGGTCAGGAGACCATGAACAGGTTGAACACGCATCTTCAGGCTTCAGCCCACACTCCCAGCTTCTGGCTGGGGCTGGGCCATCCCGAGCCCTTAGCTGAAGCCTGTCTTTGGCAATGAGGATTCCTTGGAAAGCAAGGGCTCCCCACTGCTGGGCAGGGCTGCCTTATTTCTGTCTTAATAGAGAACAGTGACTCACTTCACATCCAATAAGCATCCCTAGAATGTTCTCTGGTTAAGAAAGCACAACAACAACAAGAACAACAACAATAATAATAGTAAAAGTCAGGCCTAGGTGTTCATTTTCCAGTCATGACTGACACAGAGTTCAACTCACCCAGAGCAATCCTCTCCTGGTCCTTATTCTGTGGCAGACACCAGGATTCTCGGGAGACTCTCCATGTCTCTGCCCTAAGGGAATGTTTAAATGTGTGTGTGTGTGTGTGTGTGAGAGAGAGAGAGAGAGAGAGACAGAGAGAGAGAGAGAGAGAGGAGGACAGGTCCTCTAAGTTATCACAAGCACGTAGACGTCAGAGGACAACGGTCCTTCTACGCTCTGAGCCCCAAGGATTGAACTCAGGAGCCAGGTTTGTGGGCACCCGTAGCTGTGGAGCCGTCTCTCTGGTCTATAGACAAGGGAATTTAATGACTCCCCTAGAGTCCTTTCCTAATGTTGGGATCACAGTGGTCTTCAGAGAAGACCCCTGCTGGTGCCCTGAGCTACCTCTGCCTCCACACCCCCATTGGGACCAGCTCCCCGACCCCCTGCAGCCTCCCTCTGAATGCTGTCTAGTCTCAGCAGGGGTTCCGCTGACCCTGGGAGCAAGACTTCCCCTCCAACCTGCAGTTCTCCTCCAATCCACCTGCCCCAGGGACTTTGTTTCTGTCCTTGAGAGTGGGGTGGCTATGACTGGGGACCGTGGGGGAGCCCCCACTCTTCGTTGCCAGGGTAGACAGGGTTTTCTGTTTCTCCTTGGCAGCTCCCATCTCCAGACTGGTGCCGAGGGCAGAGCCAGAACGGCTTCCCCCGGGCCCCTCCCTTCCTCCTGTTGAACCGATCGCCATCGGAGGAATTGCTTGTTCTTAACCATCAAGCAGCAGCTTCCAAAGAAACGGCTTCAAAGCCCCGGAGCCGGGAAGGGTTTGCAGATGGAGGCAGTGTTGAGGACACATGGCAAAGCTTCAGAGAAAGCAAATGAGAAGGTTTAGTTCCGAGTCTTCTGTCAGGCGAGTTTTAGCTAAACAGGATGCTGAATCTCAGGAGGCAGAACAAACGGGTTTCTGAGGCGTCCTTGAGAAGGTAATTTGGTGTTTTCTTTGTGACTACATTTGAACAGCACCAGGTGGACCCCCCCCAGCATAGGTCCTGTGCATTCCCAAGATGGCAGCATGGCCGTGTCTTCTCGTGCCCTAAAGACTCATGGGAACGTGTGCTCTTGCCTCAGCAGACGCCATGAGGGACTTGCAGTGGCCATTTGATTGGCGCCTGCGAGTCAGACCTTCACCCGCTAGCTTGGTTACTACTCTGGCCTCTGGGTGGGCTACAAGGTCGGCCATGAGGTTGGTTAAGTTTTGGGGGAATTGTTCATGGTGTTTCTGTGAACCTTGTGGAAGTCTTTGGGGTTACTAACATCTAGACTCTTCCACTCAATGCTGGGCAGGCTGAGAAATCTTCTGAAGGTTCACATCAACCTGAAGTCTGGGGTCAGGTACGGACGCATTTAAAGATGGTGGTCGTGACACCCTTCCCCTCCCCCACAAGCTGCTTTGTGCCCTAAATGCTTGCTCTGTGCCCTCCTCTCTGCCGGAGCTCTCTCTGCCCCAGTCTGAGATGACACACTGTTGGAGAGTACCCCGGCCAGCTGGTCACCCCGTGGTCAGGCCGCTGGTCATCCGCAGCTGCTCCCTAACTCACAGCCTGCTCCCCCACTTCTCCACACTCCTGCTGAGTGTGTGTGAAACAATCGGCCCTCTCTCCACGATGTGTTATTAGTAATGGGCACACTCGCAGTACCTGTTGACAGGAAAAAAACAAAAACGAAACAACTCAGAGACTATCAATAGCCACTCTGAGCTCAGTAATGCTTTGAGTGTGGGTATCACAAACAAGTCTGCACATATTTGGAAACTAGCAGTACTGCGTATGAGCACTTACACTCCAGCATATGGACATTTGCACTCAAGGACTGTTCAGATCTAATCTCAAGGGCTCTCAGTGTGGAAGCCACTGAGTTTTTAAGCATGGCCCACTCCCCAGTGAGCGCTGGTCTGAGAGTGTGCATACACAGAGGCACGCACCCATCCTAGCTTGGCTTTGGCCAGAGCTAGCACTAGGCGATCAGGAATGAAACCATGGTGCCTATGAAATCTCCAAGATTCTTCCAAAACCCTCCCTCTCAAAGACAACAAAGTTGGAGCCAGGACCTTCTAGAACCTTCTGCACCAGCAATTTCCAAATCTGGTTGTGTATAAGAACTGTCTAAAAGCTTATTGAAAACATACATTATGGATCTGGGAGATAGCTCAGCAGATGAAGTACTTGTCTTTAAGTCCAAGGCCTGAGTTCAGAACGTGCGATCCTAGCACGAGGAACGGTGGATTCTTGAGGTTTGCTCACCAGCCAGTCTAGCCAACTTGATAAGCTTCAGGCCACTGACAGACCTTGTTAAAAACAAAAGATAAAATAAAAAAGCAGAAAGTGTTTGAGGAATAATGCTCGAGGTGTACACACACACACACACACACACACACACACACACACACACACAGGGCATGTGCACACACACTTTATTCTTCTACCTTATTCTTTTGAGGTTGGGTCTGTAACTAAACCAATAGCTTATTTATAGGACTAATACAGTTAGTCAACTTGCTTTGGAGATTCCAGAGTGCATATGCATACACGCATGATGTCTCTCTCTCTCTCTCTCTCTCTCTCTCTGTCTCTCTCTCTCTTCCACACACACCACATACTACAGATTCCTGAATCTTCATGGCATGGATCCAGAGCTTGTATATATATATATTTTTATTGTAGGCAACACACACAAAAAAACTATTTGCCAATTCCATATACACATCCAAAAATCAAAACCCCAAATGAATCATGGCACAGGCTGGGAACATAGCTCAGTAGTAGGGTGCTTGTCTAGCATGCATGAAGCCCTAGATTCGATCCCCAAGGGGGGGAAGGATGGGGGAATCACAGTACTAGTGTATTCTAAAATGTTGCACTGAAGTGTGATAATTATAATTTTTTTCTTAGTGAATCTTTGTTTGACGATCTGCTGTCTGGAAGATGAGGTTTGCAAGGGAGAGACCAGCTGGAGGGCTGCAAAGCACAGCCCACCTCTGCCAGCATGCGTTTCCTCCTGAGCCCGAGTGCCCTGGATTCCACAGCTGGTGCCACACCGGCCCTGCACGTAGGCTCAAGAGGCTTCGGTTGCAATCCACAGCTAGGCTCCGAGGATCTAGTGGGTATAACGATATCCCGGGTGCTTGGTTACATCCCTTAAAGCAGAAGGCACAGGTCCTTCTTTCTTTTGAGCCTCCACTGCGGCTCTGCTCCCTGAACCGTAACAGGCACAGTCTCAGTGTCAGAAGACAGGGAAGCTGTGCAGATCTGCACGCTGCTGCAGGGCGCCGGCGAGCCTTGCACCTCAGGGTGCCCAAATCCCTGGAGGAGAAGAGACCAAGGACTTTGGTTTAGTCATCGCAACTTTCTCCCTGGGAAAGAGAAACTATCACAACAGGGGTTAGAAAAACCACAGCACAGGGGGCTGGAGAGGTGGCTCAGGGGTTAAGCCTCTGCCTTGCAGGCGGAAGGTCCTGAGTTCGGATCCTAGACCCCACGTATAGACGCCGAGTGGAAGTGGGGGCGGCCTGCGTTTCTGGTCCTGGTAGGGCGGAGCCTGTGAATCCCGGGGCAGAGTAAACAAGGAGAAGATGGAGGCGTCCATGGTGGTTCCCGAATGTCTGTGGTTCTACACACACACAGACACACACACACACACACACACACACACACACACACACACGTGCACACACACGATTGAATTAAAAAAAATAAAAAAAACCCAAACCCACCAGAGCTGAGGTGACTAGTTGTCATGTTTGAATGTAAGTTGTCCCCTGCAAAGTGATCTGCAAGCCTATTTCATGATCACTAATAGTTAAGAAAGAAAAAAAGAAAACTAAAAAAAGACACTATTTTACATGCCTTGGGATGGCTCAGATGTAAAAAAAAAAAAAAATTAGAAATTTTTGTGTGTTGTTGGTGGGGATGAAAAATGACCAGCTGTGGAACATAGAACATAGTAGGTGTTACTCAAAACAAAATCATCCTATAATGCCAACTGAGATTGATTGTAACTTGTAATATATACAAATGATGGTAGATAGATGATAGATGGATTGGCTGATAGATAATTAATAGATTAAAGATAGATAGATACATAGATAATAGATGATACACAGTGGTAGATAGATGGATGGTACTTAGATATATAGATGAATGAATGATAGTAGATAGTATATGGATTGATTGGTAGATAATAGATTGAAGATAGATAGATAGATAATAGAATGAGGCACACAAAAGCATTGAAATCAAGGTCATGAGGAGATGTTTGTGTATTTATGTTCATAGCAGCATCATTCATAATAGTTAAAACGTGAAAGCAATCTAATGAATGTTTGTGATGGATAGTGTTGATGGTCGACTGGACGACTTCATAGCAGATCCCAGCTGAGAGCTAGTCTCTGATTAAAGCTAGCTTCTGAGCATGCCTGTGAAGAAGAGTTTTGACTGTATTATCGACGTGGGAAGACCCAGTCCATTGAAGGTGGGAGCATTCCCTAGACAGGTGGTCCCTGACTGGATACAGACAGGGAATGTCTTGCTTGGCTACTTATCAAATTCTGGGATTAGGCGAGAGATTCTGCCTTAACAAGAAAAGTAGGGAGTGATAGAGGGAGATGCCCAAAGTCAACTCTGGGTCTCAATCTACATGCATATAGGGACACACACATGTGCCCCCACATGCATGTGAATATGCATACATGCATGACATACACACATGCAAAAATCCCATAAAGCACCAATCACAAAAAGAAACATTGACTTGACAATCTTCCTCTAAATAAATTGCCTCTGAGAAATACTAGTAAGAAAAAAAAAAGGGTTAGGGGATGGCTCTGTGGGTAAGAGCGCTTGTGTGCAAGCGTGAAGATCTAAACTTGGATCCCCAGAGCCCCTATAAAAAGGCTGGTGTCTGGTGGAGATACGTCTTTATTCCAGCTGGGGGAGACAGAGAGACCATGAGGGCTCACATTGACTAACCTGCCTATCAGAAGCAGGTAGGCCAGGTGTGTGAGAGACTCAAAAAGTTGGAGAACAATAAAAAAGGCACCTGATGTTAACCTCTGACCTTCACAGGCACAGCCGCACCTGCACGCGCACACACACACACACACACACACACACACACACACACACGCACATGCACACACACGCACACACACACACGCACATGCACACACACACACACACACGCGCGCACATGCACACACACACACACACACACACACACACACACACACACACGCGCGCGCACACACCACACAGAACAAGCAGAGTCTGGAACAAATACTACATGCATAACAAAGCTCTCACAATGAGCTTGGGTCACGTGCCCTCCTAAATATGCAGACAGCTGGGCCGCCTATTTGTAGATCCATATTGTTGAGAATCTTCTCACCAACACGTGTTCATGACAACAATGTCAATGCTTAGTGCAGTCATTTGGGACGCAGCAGAGTGACAGAACTTTGAGTCACCTGGCGCAAAATGCACAAAGCAAAGCACTTTGCTTTCTTCTTTTAGCTCTCAATTCAGATTGAAATAAGGGTCCTTTTTATGATCTACTTATTCAGTGCCTCTATCTATCTATCTATCTATCTATCTATCTATCTATCTATCTATCTTCAATTTATTATCTATCTACCAATCAATCCATATACTATCTACTATCATTCATGTATATATCTAAGTATTATCCATCTATTTACACCTATATATCATTTATCTATTATCTATGTATCTATCTACCTATCTTTAATCTATTAACTATCTACCTATCTTTAATCTATTAATTTTCTATTTATCAGGCAATCCATTTATCATCTACTATCATTCATATATGTAAGTACCATCTATGTATCATCTATCTACATTATCATCTGTCATCTATCATCACTTATATATCCTCTAGAAATCTATCATATATCTGTGTATCTACCTATGTGTCTGCCCACCTATCACTGTAATTTTATCTATGTATCACCATTTTATCATATCTATTTATCTATCTATCTCATCTATCCAACTAGAATTATCTCTTTATCATTTGACTATCTATAATCTTCATCATGCTCTATTTGTCATCTATCTATTCATCCATCCATCTATTATCTATCTGTCTATTTTCTTTCTGTCTCTTTCTATCCATCTGTCATCTTTGTATCCTTTTATCTATCATCTATCTGTCTATCTATCATCTATCTATCTATCTGTCATCTATCTATTTGTCTGTCTATCATCTATTTGTCTGTCTGTCTGTCTCTCCATTCTTCTATCATCTATCATCATCCCCCAATAGAAATGTGCAACAGATTTGAAGGCAGATTTCACAAAAGAAGATAGAAGGTGGTCAGCCGTGCTGGGGAGACTGCTCAAGCAGTAAAACACTTGCCTTGCCAGCACAAAGACCTGAGTTTGACCCCCAGAACTCACATCAAAGCAAGAAAGCCCGGCGTGGCGGGCATGCTTACAATGCCCTGCCTGCGGAGGCAGAAATGGGCAGATTGCTAGGGCTCGCTGGCCAGCCTGCCTAGCACACTTAGTGAGTTCCAGACCAGTGATAGACCCTGTCTCAAAAGAAAAAAATGGGGCTGGAGAGGTGGCTCAGGGGTTAAGCCTCTGTCTTGCAGGCGGAAGGTCCTGAGTTCGGATCCCAGATCCCACGTATAGACGCCAGGCAGAAGCGGGGGCGGCCTGCGCTTCTGGTCATGGTAGGGCGGAGCCTGTGAATCCCGGGGCAGAAGGAGGTGGAGGCGTCCATGGTGGTTCGCGAATTCGTCCGTGGTTCTACGCGCACACACACACACACACACACAGACGCGCGCGCACATACACACACATATGCACACAGTTGAATAAATAATGATAATAATAAAAAAAGAAAAAAATGGACGGCAATTGAATCCACATTGTCATGCATGCACACACATCCACATAGATAGTCGCAGACACATGCACAGATATGCACACACACACGTCTGCGATCACATGAAAATCATTCAACATCATTATTTACTAGAGAAACACATACTGAAATCCTGGTAGGAAACCAGTAACCACACATGAGAAAGGTCAGCGTGTGGAAAGACTGACAACAGCGAGTGTTAGTTACAGCACGGAGGGACTGGAATGCTCATACATTTCTGGTGGGAATGTAAAATGGTACAGCCGTTTCGGGAACCACTTTGATGGTTTCCTACACATGTAAATAGTCACTGAGCCTATGAGCCAGCTGTTCAACAGCTGTGCATTATCTGAGAATAAAGAGAACATTCGCTCCCACAGAGATGGCCATGAGATTATTGCTGGCGGCTTTACTTCTAGTAGCCCGAGGTGAACCAAGCTCTATGTCCATTAAGAGATAAGGGACATCTAAGCCATCAAACAACAGAGCACAAGTGGGCTGTGGAAGAAGTGGGCTGCGAAAACACTCAACACTTGGCGGGGTTCTTGCCTTTCAGATCTGCAGATCCTGACTCTGCTGTCCCCTCAGCCCCACGAGCGTCTCCCTTGTGGATTTTCAAGGATCTTCAGCTGAAAAGGCAAGTTTGGGGGCAGCAGCCCCTTTAAGCCTCAGAGGGAAGTGACTTGGAGCCAGCGGGACCAGAGGCTTGGAACCCAACACGAGGGTGCTGCACCATGAGGACCTCGTGCATCCCGTCATGCCTGTGACCCCCCTGCCTCAGGACCTGCTCTCGGCAGGGACGATTCACCACTGAGGAGCCTGTTTCATCAGCACATGAGACAGCGACTGCAGGTCAGGACTCAGCACCCTGCTGCGGGCCCTGTCAAGGGACCACATCCAGCCTGTGGAGAGGACAGGAGGGGTCGGGACAGACCATGGGGTGCTTTCTCTGTCTTTTCAGATCCCCCTCTTCCCCTATCTTGCTGCCCAGTGAGGCCAGGATCCCTGCCCTACCTCTTCACTGCTTTTATGTGGGGTTTCCTCTGGCTTCCAGGGCCGGAATTACTGGCCTTTTTATGTGGGATCCGGCGATCTGAACTCAGGTCCTTTTGCTTGTGAGGCAGAAGCTCTGACCACTCAGCCATTTCCCCAGTCCCTATCCTGCCCTTTTCTTTACAAGGGGAGCTGGTTCAGGATATGGGAGAGAGACTCACTGAGGATCAGTACCCCTGTTAGCCTGTCAGCACTGAGGCCCAGAATATTCTGCCCAGGTGGCCAGGAGGGGAAAGTGGGGTGAAAGGCAGGGCAGGCCATATCGCTAGCATCTGACCACAAAGTCAGCTAGGCCGGGCATGCCTCCCCTCTGTGCATTCCTGTCATTGTTTGTCCCAGGTGGGGCACAACTGAGACTGAGGCCGAGTTTAGATGTGAGAGGCCCGTGGAAGTATGTTGTCTGTCCACCCGCACCCGCCCTGAAGGTCAGCCCTAGGCCGTGCTGGGAACTGGACCGAGTCACAGGAGGGGCTTTGAATCTACCCACTGCCTCCTCCTCTCTCCCAACCAGTCCTAGGAGCTCAGACACCCCACCCCCACCCCCCCAGTCCCTCTAGTCCTACTTGTCCTGTGGAGGAAGCCAGGATCTGGAGAGGCATCTATCTGTAGATGGCAAAGTCAGTGGACAGCGCGTGAGGGGTGGGGACAGCCGCCCGGAGGAGGTGGCTGGCGTGTAGCTGGGCAGAGCATAAGCTGGGCAGCCTGTTACTACCATCATTCACGGCACGAGGAACCTGGAGCGTGCCCGTCATCCCTGGTCACTGTGAATAAATGTCCTTTATGGTCCCCGGGTTGTCACTGGATTCAGGCAAGGTGGCTCATGTCGGTGCAAAGCTGAAAGATTACCCCGAGTTCCGAGGCAGCCTGGGCTATAGAATAAGAGCCTGTCACAACAAAAGAAAACAGAATGAGGACGAGAAGATGCTACCAGGTCTCATCCTGGAAGTCAGAGGCCAGGCGGGCCAGGATTCCTGTGAGTGGCAGCCATGGAGTCGCGTGGAGGCCTCGTTCTGTCCTGAACGGGGGTTTGGCGCTCTTCTGGTCCGCTCCCTATTGCCTCCTGCTGACCAAGCAGCTTACAGGGGAAAAGGTTTTATTTTCTCTTATGATAGTCTGCTTACAGTTCTTAATTCAGCTTGGCAGGAGAGTCCACACCAACACCAGGGGTCCAAGGGAACTGGCCACACTATGATCACACAGCCTCAGGACTGCTGAGAGAAGGACAATGCTCATTTGCCAGACCAACATGTCTGGCCAAGTGTACCAAAGGACGCCAACCTCCCCAACCAGCCCTCTCCGTCTTAATCACCCACTCAGAACTAGTCCTACCCATCCTGGGCTGGGCCCGCCCACCAATCAATCAACCTCCTGCAGGACTGTTCCGTGCCTAACTCGCCATCAGTTCTCCACAGATGTGCCCAAAGCTTGGAGTCTTCAACTCCCAAGTTGACTCCTGTGTCCAACCATGACAGCTGACTGACGGCATGGCTGGCAGAGGAGGTTGACCATCAGAAGCTGGAGGCCTGTGGTCTGGATGAGTCTCCGGCCCTCTCACAGCCTTGGGTTCCCCATTGGTAAATTCCCCCTCTCTCCTGAGCAAGGCTGTCCCCTGGTAAATGTGGCTACTCAGGTCTGGATTCTCATGCCCGGGACTGAGTGAAGCTTGGGTCTAGCCCAGTGACCCTGACTCTGGGCATAGCTGTCTAGATGGACAGAAGACTTTGGCAGGAGTGGTCTCTTCCAGAGGGCCGAGTTGGCTTCATACACACATTTCAACAGAGAGTGGACGAGACCATGTTCTGTGGGGGAAAAGCAAAGGTTGCATCCAAGTTTATGACTGAATAGCTGGAGCGAAGTTAATGGGTAAACACAAAGTGAAAGACCATCATCTGTCTAGGCTAGAAACTTCAGGATCATTCTAGATCTCTCCCATCATAAAAGCAGCTGGTCCTTCTGAACCTTCCCGAATCAAATTCTCCAGTCTTCCCCACAACCTGTGCGGTAGGATTAATATCCCTGCTTTGCCAATCTCTGCTGACAGGCAGGCCGTACTCTTGGGTCAGCTCAGGGTCTCGCGCCTTTGGACGTGCCTCTTCCCCTAGCTCCCGCTTCACAAAATCTAGTTACACCTTCCCCACTTCCTGTCCCGTCTGCCCGCTGTCACTGCACTGACCCACCCCTGGTGAATAGCCCACGGGGTCTGCTCTGCAGCTCTGCCTGCCAGACTCCAGGTCCCCAGAGGCCCCTGAGACCTGCACCCTCTATGAATGAGACAAATCTCCCTTGTCCGAGACACACCCACTGGGCCGGTGGATCCCAAGCTGGGGTTCTCTGACATTCCTGGGTGCCCTGCCTTCTGCCCCAAATGAACAGGGTCAAGTGAGCAGGAGCCAAAGCCTGTGATACCGTGAGCTGAAACAAACCTTTTCCTTTACGAAGTCGACTCAGGTGTTCTGTCACAGTAACAGAAAGCCAGCCCAGGAATGAACAGGCCATGTGGGGAATAAATGAAGAGATCAAATGCTTCCATCGGTCCGGGCAACCCCAAGAACGGGCAGTGTTCTCTGCCACTTCTTGTGCAGCATGAGCTGCTGACCAAAGTCCTGGCCGCTGGGCATGCTGCGTGCGAATCAGACTTCTCCGGAACCTTCCAGGGAGCCTGGTAGAGTGCCCAGTTAATCTAAGACAGAAAGGAAAGAGGTCCCGGCAGGAAGCCTCCAGTGTCCCAACGCTTAGCAACCACCATCGCTGCACATGGTGGAGACAAAACAAAGACCACTAGATTGTATACTTTCGATGTGTTTTTCCAAATCGTGTTATTTGAAATGTTCTGGGAAGATGCCCACGTGTGCAGAGACACTCGGCCAGGCCAGAGGTTCTTTGTCTCCTTGAAAAGCCCTATTGTGACCCCACAGTGGCTCCAATTGATTCTGGGAACAACAGGCCCTTGTGTGGGCCTTGGAGGTCAGCTTGCTCCAGCCCACGGCTGGCAGCACGAACCCTTGCTGTCCCTTTAAGGTCACACGGAAAGACTGTGAATCCTTCGCTGGGGCTGCTTTGCAAAAACAGGCCTGCTACCTGCGGAGTTCTGCCAGAGAGGCCTTTTCAGAACAAACTTCCAGACCTATAAAGCGGTCTTCCTTTGATGGGCAGGTCTAGTGGGACCTACTATGTGCCGATCAGAATATTAGAGGTTGGGGTCCAGGAGAAAAACACTCTATTGAAGGTCACAGGAGGAGAAGCAAGGGGGCCAGAGCCCACGGAGTCATAGGCACGAGTGCCAAGTGTCCTGGGTGGATCTGTGGCATGCTGCCTTTCTCTGTGGGCCCTGCTATAGGACCCACCTTTCTGGGCATTGTCCATTCTTAAAGTTGCCTGACTGCGGGACTTGCCTCCGAGCGACAGAAGGCAGGAGGAGAAGGCGGGTATCGACACCAAATCACTGTCAGATCTAAGTCATTCTGCAGGATTCCCCGCAGCTGCCGCAGAACCCAGTCCCACCCTTGAAGGCCCTACCAGCGGGCATGAGGCCACTACCATATGTAGTGCTGTTTACTATCACTTCCAGAGAGACCGAAGGGTGGGTTGCATAAGAACCCATCAGCTGGAGGTACCTGGGCTGCGGCCTGCTCGCTCATGCAGCCATAGTTACGTGTTCTGGGCCCCTGGCCAGGCGCTGAGCTTTCCCCGGGGCTGACCCGAGGAGGAGGAGGCCCGAGCAGCAATGTTAGGGCCCAGCGCGGCCGGAGATACCTTGTGTGGAGTGGGAGGGTGACCAAAGCAACCTAAGGGAGAGGTTTGGGGAAGGAGGGAACATAGTCACGGCAGGAAAGTAAAGTCAGCAGGAGCCCGAAGCAGCGGGTCGCGTTGCATCCACGGCCAGAGCAGAGCAAGGCATGCACCCCAGGACTCGGGCATGCACCCCAGGACTCGGGCATGCACCCCAGGACTCAGGCATGCACCCCAGGACTCAGGCATGCACCCCAGGACTCAGGCATGCACCCCAGGACTCAGGCATGCACCCCAGGACTCAGGCATGCACCCCAGGACTCAGGCATGCACCCCAGGACTCAGCCTGCTTCCTTCTGCACGGCCCAAGATCCCCGGGAGCAGTGCTGACAGCAGAGACGATGGGTCTCCCCGCATCAGTGAACACAATGTAGACGACCCTCCCAGACACTCTCAGAGGCCCGTCTTTATCACAGTCCCTCAGGGTGGACAGTCCCTCATGGGTGGATAGGTCTCATGGATGGACAGTCCCTCATGGGTGGGCCCTAAGGTGCCTTCTAGGCGTCCAGTTGACAGTAAACATCAACCCTCACACAAGGGACCAGCTCCTCGCTCAGCTGGGCCTGCGTTTGGTGGACTCCGGCGACCGCTGGTTTGCTCTGGGAGCTGTTCCTTGTGGTCCCAACAGGCCGTGGCTGCTTCTTAACCCTTCTGTAGGCATAAGGGGGATGTAGCTGCCTTTCTTTACTTCCTTCTTCCTTCCTTCCTTCCTTCCTCCTTCCTTCCTTCCTTCCTTCCTTCCTTCCTTCCTTCCTTCCTTCCTTCCTCCTTCCTTCCTTCCTGCCTGCCTTCCTTCCTTCCTTCCTTCCTTCCTTCTTCCTTCCTTCCTTCCTTCTTCCTCCTTCCTTCCTTCCTCCTCCCGCCCTCCCTCCTCCTTCCCTCCCTCCCTCCTTCCTTCCTCCTTTCATCATCCTTTTCCTTTCTTTGTTCTCTTCTTTTTCTTTCTTTTGTTCTCTTTTCTCTTCTTTCTTTCTTTCTTTCTTTTGTTCTCTTTCCCTTTCTTTCTTTAGTTCTTTCTTTCTTTCTCTTCCATCCTTTTCCCTCTTTTTTCCTTTCTTTTGTTCTCTTTCTTTCTTTCTCTCTCCTCTTCTTTCCTTTCCTTTTTCCTTCCTTCTTTCTTTCTCTTCTATCCTTTTCCTTTCTTTTGTTCTCTCTCTCTCTTTCTTTCTTTGATTCTCTTCCATCCCTTTTCCTCTTTTTCTTTTCTTTCTTTTGTTCTCTCCCCCCCCCCCCCACGGTGGCCCTGAACTCACTATGTAAGCGGGAAGTAATCCTGAACTCCCGATCTCGCTGCCGCTACCTCCTGAGGCTGGGGTGGCCGGTGCACGCCGGCACCCCCAGTTCTCTTTGGAACCGGTGGCTGAACTCAGGACTGCAGCGCGCTAGACCAGCCTTCTGCCAGACTGAGCTACATTACCCATGTTCAGCCACATAGCTTTTTGCTCTGTGAGCTTGCGAGCACCCGTTCTTCACCTCTTCTGCACACTGTCCACGGGACCAGATCAATCTTTGCTTCCGAATGCTGCAAAGCAGAACCCAGGAGCCAGCCGAGCCGGCTGTGGGGCGGAGCCAGCCGAGCCGGCTGTGGGGCGGAGCCAGCCGAGCCGGCTGTGGGGCGATGCAATAGCTCCTGGTAGCCAGGACCTGAGACCCCCCACATCTCCTGCTTCAGACCCTGTTGGCGGTCTGGGGTTGTCTCTAATCCCCGGCTTCATCCCTTCCACCCATGACACCAGAATGTCTCACAGTCACTTCCCAAGAGGTATAAGGAGGGTTCTCGCCCCCTGAGGGAGGAGTAAACCCAAGATCCAAGGACAGAGGGGCTGGTCCACGCCCAGTTCCACGTGCCACTCGCTGCACAAGTATTCAGGTCCCGTGGAGAGGTAGTGGCCACCGGCCGTGGGGCCTGGAAGATGGCAGAGGGCATATTTGTCACATATGACAAGTGCTTACAAGGGTACTTGGCCAAGGCAAGAGACCCCAGAGGGTTGAGAAGATGTCCATGCAGGTGGCAGTGGGTATTTGGGATGCTCGGGTGGTGGTACTGCCTGACCTTTGACCCAAATTATGGCCTGTCGAGGAGACAGAATCCTATTCTCTTTCTCTTGGCTAAGGTGACCGCAGGGAATTGTCCAGAGGAGATTCCCTTCTGCCCAAGACCCCAGTACAAATGTGAGGTTAGGATGCAATGAGAGTCTTTGGGGGCCAGACATTCCCCATCTGTGATGGTCAGGGATTCACGAAAGCTTCTTCAATGACCTTTCCCTTGGGGGATCTCCAGGGCCCCCAGCAGACAGGGCTGCCTCTGGACAGCCGAGGCTGCAAACCAAACCCTGAGCCGCTGAGCACTGGGCACTGACAAAGCAGCAGGCAGGGACGAGATTACAGGGGAGAGAGAGAGACCTTGAGGCTGGGGGGGGGTTGAGACCACACCACTCAATTATGTCCAACTCCAATTGCATACGAATTAAATGAGAAAAAGCAAAGGTTAATAAGTCAGGGTAGTAGGGATAAGAATTGGGCCAGAAAACCCTCGGTGAAGTCTTCAATTGGTGTTTTGTAGTTGCAACTATTACTGAAGGAAAGAAAAAGAGAGAAAGATCATATGAAAATTTCTTTTAATGATTAAAAACAAAACATTGAAAAGTCCTTAGAAAAACCACTCAGAGTCCTTCCTCTGTCCTTTACTTCCTTTTTCCTTCCTTTCTTTTCCTTCCTTCCTTCCTTCCTTCCTTCCTTCCTTCCTTCCTTCCTTCCTTCCTTCCTTCCTTCCTTCCTTCCTTCCTTCCTTCCTTCCTTCCTTCCTCCTCTTTCACCTCAGCTTACTGGTTAGTATAGTTTGTTGGAGGCAATTTGAAAGGGAGAGAGAGGCAGAGACAAAGACGGAGAGAAGACTGTTCTTAATCGACAGTCAATTGTAAATTTTATAGAACATGTGACATACCTCTTATCACGTCTTAATTTATAATTTAACTTTAAAAGATAAATCTCCAAGCAAATCTTTTGCTGCTGCTTTATTATGAAGTATTGGCTGTGTAAGTGGGTTCGCTGCAAATGGTAGGCTCTGGTACCAACGATGCAGGAGAGCAAAGGTCCTCTTGAATGCGCCCTGAAGATCGACTTTGGGGTTGGGATGGGGCCAGTGTAGAGAGCTTGCTTAGTACCCCCAAGGCTTCAGGTTCCGTTCTTAGCATCAGGGGAAAGGAATTCCATTTGTAATTTAGTTGTAGGCCCAATCTCTTAGTTTGATGGAGAAACAAAAGGTCAGCTACGTAAATGAATCTGTGTTTTCCTGGTTGCCGGCAGGAGATCCATTCACCTGCCACTTACACATCTGGAAGCCAGTGGGCTTCCAGGTACACGGTCTGGGGCTTCATATTAGAAAGTGGTTTGCTCCTTTGGGCCATAGGGTCGAGGAGAGTTGGGCTTTCAGATTCCTAACAATGTTCTTCTTTCTAACTATCCCTTCTCAAAAAAAAAAAAAAAAAAAAAAACCTCTCAAATATGGCACTCACAATTGTTTTGTTCATTTGGCTTAATTTATTTTTCTCTCACTACTATACTTCCTTTCACTTTGTGGAACATTCCCCTTTCTCTCCTACGGAGCACGCTGAGGACCAAAACCAAGCTGGCAATTTGCACCAAGAGACCTCAGACACCTGCCTTAGGACACTTCAGATCAGACTTAGGGAGAGTGAAGGAAAGATCTACGTCTGGTTTGGAAGGTGGCTTAAGGAAATCTTAACTAAGCAGTCTAGAATGTCTTATAGGGCTAGCATTTGAAGCGTTCCGGAGAGGGATGTTGGATGCTGCTTGGGAAGGCGGGGTTAGCAACCGACCTCTCAGGGGAATTCCAGAACACACGCAGTGTCATCCAAAGTGTCACTTGAGACTCAAAGGATTCCTCCGGAAGAGTACTGACAAGAGGGCGTTCCTGAAACCAGGGAATCAGACACCCCCCCACCTCCCACAAAAGATTCAGATGTAAAGGCACTTTATTAAGCATCTTGAAGAGTCTCATTTTCCACCATGGACATCTGGAGACTTTTGATGGGTGAGTTTCAATCTCTGAGACACACAGAAGGTCCATGATGTCTTAGAACCAGGCCCAGAGACCGGTTCACAAAAGAACCCGTGGAAAATTCCAGAAGCAAACAAGTTCTCAAGATCTGCTCCAGAGGCCAACAGGGGATTGGCATCTCCTCCTCAGAGGACAGTCCTCGTTTCTCACCCAGAGACTCTGTCGCGTGTAGGAAGGGACCCTAGAAGGACGAGCTCCACAGCTGGAGGTTAACTATAGCAAGCCCCCCACCCCTGACAGAAGGTAGCCGCGGCTTCCTGACGTGGGTTTTCATTGCGTTTCTTTTTTGTTTGTTTGTTGGCTCGGTTTCTTTTCTCCACCATCGTGTCTGTGTTGTAGAAAGTTATGCCGGAAGATGGACAGCTCAGTCGCGCCATCCGGGTTTCCAGCTTACGCTGTGCCGTCTTATGAGGACTTCCATCTGATTAAGGAAAACACGGCATGGACCACGTAGATCAGGGTGGCCACGTAGGCAAAAACCTGAAAGTGGAGGGGAGGCCATTAGTCACGGGGCTTGGGGGGCGCAAGTGGAGGGGATGTGCTGTCTCAGAGCACGGGGACTGCTACTGTTTCCTGACATCTACGCATGCGCTTTGCTGCCGAGCTAGAAACACACCCTAAATTCTTGCACTACAGAGCCCCAGGTGGGTCTAACTAATGCTCCCTTGGTCTTGGTATGTAAGAGAGACTACCAACCATCACGCAATGTCCCCTTGGGGTTAGCTGACCAGGCACCCAATCATCAAAGCCCCCTCCAACGGAACTATTTGAGAGGTTTCAGTGACTCTGTAGAAGCTTTTCCTCCCCCACATCACTTAAGATCAGAATCCCCTGGGCTGGAACGATCGCTCAGGGGTTAAAGCCTTTGTCTCCCAGGCAAAAGGACCTGAGTTCCGATCCCCAGTTCTCGGTAAAAAACGCCAGGAGGAAATGGCAGCGACCTGTAATTCCAGCCCTGGAAGGTGGAGCCTGGGAAACCCCAGAGCAAAGCAATAAGGATATAGAGCAATCTAGGATGATTCCTGATGTCACCCTTGGGCCTCCACAGGCACATATAGTCAAGTGTTCTCTTCTGTGTACACACACACACACACACACACACACACACACACACACACACAGGCTAGCACTTGTGTCCCCCCCCAAAAGGCATCCCTGAGTTGGGAGTCCAGAGGCAGGTCTGTGATGAGCTTGTGGTTTGCTGGCTCTTAGTTAGGTCTTGTGTTGCCTGCGCATGTTGAGGCCTGTCTCTTGCTTTGGATTGTTCATTTCCAAGGCTTCATGGGAAATGGCAGGCAGGGAAGGGGAGAGCAATCCTAGCTCCTGTAATAGGAAGGGGGTTTCCAAGAAGCCATTGGGATGGTGCAGCCAGTCCCTTTGGGAGTGGGAACGAAGGCCCTAGTAATGTGACAGTCACCCGTGACTTGCTATGCTCACCTGGGCACAATGTACTCTCGTCACCCCTACGGGGTGGCTGGCTTTTGCCAGCCCTCAAATTTTTGCACCTGGCTTAGTCACCTTGGGCTGAGGTCATGAGTTTCCAGCCTGGGCACATTTAGGGAGGTCACGCTTCCGTGACTCCTGAAAATGTCCGTAAACAGCAGTCATTGGCCATCCCTGTTGAATGTCCCTGCTCTGGCACATGGGGGCACGTTCCACCCTCACGGGCCGGAGGCGATGAGCGAGTCCAGTTAGTTAATAACAAATTTCTGAGAACCCATCGGGAAACTCCTAATGGTCGTGTCTGAAGGGAGGGCTCCCAGGAGCGAGCAGCCCTCCCAAGTCTCCTGCCCCCTTTGATTAGAACTTCAGGCCCAGATAGAGCCCTTAACAGGCACGCTTCAGAAGTCCCCGTAGGGGTAGAAAGTGAAGACTTATTTGGCAAACGAGGTTAGAAATGGTACGGGGGGCACATTGAGAGCTGGGGACAGGCCGAGACAGGTCCTTTCTTCAGAAATCTTTTTATGTAAACTTCCGCCATTTTTGTCCACTATGATGAGATCTTGAAATCTCTAGATTTCTCTAAAATTCTCCAGCTCTTTCTGTCCGCTCCAGAGACCTTCTTGGTGAAGAAACTTCACTATTAATGAATGAGAGAGGGAGGAAGCCCAGCCTCGGGACAGAGGGGACCACAAGACAGGTCAGATGCGCCCAAAGACCAAGATCACGTGAGAGGCTTCTGAGTGCTCCCCAGACCGCCCATGTCCCCGAGGCGGCCACCCCCAAAGCCATCTGAAGCACACAGTGTGGTTGGGCGAGTTCACATGTTAAGTTCTGGGTAAGAATGATGGCTTCTTCCCATGGACCGATCCATGGAGATTTGATGGAAGTAGCTTCACCTTGACCCTGGCTCACATTTCACGTTGCTAGTTACAGCTCAGTAACTAACTGCTGAGAACGTTCTGATTCTTTTCTAGCACTCCTGACTTTGTCTGGGCATGCCGATGTCTAAGCCACATCAGTAGCAAAAAGTGGGAGACTTAATCAGCTTTGGAAGGGATGAATGGATGTCGGGATAGGCCTACGGTGGAATACTATACGGCAAAGAGAATGAGCAGTCTGTATCTACACGTGGACCAACTTCACATAGAGCTGAAAGAATGTGCCTGGTAAAATTCCATTTCCATGATGAAATTCAAAGGCACGAAAAATTGAACGAGTAGCCATGATGGAAAAGCCAAAGAGGGGATTCTGGGAGCTGTTTGTTCTTCCCTCCCCTCCCCTCTCCTCCCCTCCCCTCCTCTCCCTTTGCCTCTCTTCCCCTCCCCTTCCCTTCTTCCCTTCCCTTCCCTTCTTTTTTTCTTCTCTTCTTCTCTCCCCTTTCCTTCTTCCCTTCCTGTCCTTTCCATTCCTTTCCCTTCCCTTCCTATGTTTCCTTCCCTATCTTCCTGGAAAGTGCTGTTCCGCTCAGCTACATACGTCTTGAGACCTGCGTCCTGTTTCCCATCCAAGCGAAGTCTTCTTCTGAGAGGCGTGTAACCTGCACGCCTCTATGGGTGAGTACTGCCTTTCCATAAACGGTCCAATGGCCGCAATGCGACAGAGTCTAGCAGTGCTCAACACTCCACCTGGGTTCTTCCAGGTCCCCAGACACGTCCCATCTACATTTCACTACTGCTGTCCACGAGGATTTCAGAGGAACTGACAAATGCTTTGTGGTATCTAAGTCCGAAGGCTATTGGGGAAGGAAGGGAGAAGTTGGAAGTGCTTCTCCACCGGGGAGGTAAAGAGGCCATTGGGTGGCTGAGTGCAGTGGTGTGGAGGGAGATGAATTAATTATCAGCCTCAAGGGAAGAACACTCCAGATGTTGGTGTCTGGAAACCCGCTGTGTTGGAGGTGGTCCCATGCTGTGGGACCCTGGTGTCAACGTGACAGGGACTCGGAAGTGGCCGTGTTTATGGACGTGGCTGTCGCCAAGGAGCTTATGGTGAGTATATGCCATTTGGGTTCTGAAGGTGTCCTGTAAGGGCTCTGCTTGGAGGAACTTCCCCCGAGAACTCTTTCTGGGCACTGCCCATCACCCATCCCAGGGGGTCTCCTGCCATCCCCTCTCCTCTTCCAGCCGCGAGGGAGACCCAGGCGCAGGCATCTTGGCACCTGCCACCACATTCCCCTCAGGATACGCGTGGTCCACAGACCGATTTCTAGAAATCTGAAGAGTGCTATGTCAAAACCTTTCTCTTCTCCTTTCTCAGACATCACCCGCCCTTAGAAATACTATTTTATATTTGAGACACTGAGTGAGAGAGTTAATACACTGGCTCAGTGGCACCTCTCTGATTTTTTTTTGCATGCATGTGGCGCATGTGTGTGCATGTGTGTGTGTGTGTGTGTGTGTGTGTGTGTGTGTGTGTGTACCAGAGGACACTTTGAGTGTGTGTGACTGTGGAAGCCCAAGGATGACTTCGGGAAACATCCTGGATTGCACTGCCTCCTTATTGCTTTTCTCTGGGTTTCCCGGATTCTGCCTTCCAGAACTGGAATTACAGGCCACTGCCAGACCTACCTGGCATTTTTTTACATGAAATCTGGGGATTTAGAACTTGTGAGACAAAGGCTTTAGCCCAAGCCATCTCCCCAGGCCATCTCTGTGAAATTTTATGAAACAATACAGTCCCTTTCTTCTCTATCAATCTGATCCATTTCATTCAAAAGGAGAGCCAGGGCTGCGAGAGAGCTCAGTGGTAGAGCACTTGCAAACGAGCCGGATCTCAAGAATCATGCTTTGAAAACGAAACAACAAGAAAGCAGGACTTAATGATATACACTTGTAACCCAGCCCTGGGAAGGAGCGACCTGGGGGTTCCTAGGGCCTGCTAGCCAGCCATTCCAGCCCACTTGATGAGTTGTAAATTAGTGAGCGGCCTGTCTTGGGTAGATAGATAAATGAATAAATAAAAAATAAACGTGCAGAGGGGACTTGAGGAATGGGGCCTGGAGGTTGCCCTCTGATTTCTATACATGCTTGTGCATGTGTGCCCCCCCAGGTACCCACATGTACCACACACCCACGCACACACTGCAACATACACCCACTAACACACAAAGAAAACCCATCCTGGCCTCAGTGTCTTTTGACACTCGGGAAGGATCAGGAGACCCAAGCAGTCAAACCTACTGCTCCAGGCTGGTGCTAAGAACGCAGGTGGCCGCCATGTTGGCCTGATATCTTGCTGGTGTTGGCAGTGAATGCGGTTGGGAACGCCTGCTTCTCTCTCTGCGAATCGGGTGTAATGATAACATTGGTCTCCCCATGTTTTGTGTTGAAGGACAAATAAGAGGATTCAGGGAGTATTGACAGTGTTGGACACTCCGTAGCTGCTGTCCCTTAGACATCTGTCTGCTTAGAGCCTCCCCAAGCCCCTGGGCCCTTAGACCCAGGGCTGTGGACCCCTAACCAAACGGCCAAGAGAATCATGACCCATTATTTCCCTTCTCGGGGAATTGGCTGCTTTAGAAATGAGGGGAAGGTTTGCCTTTAGCCCAAAGGTAGTGCATTATAGAAGTACAGGTATAGTGTGGGGGAGGGGGGTGGGGGGAGCAGCTTGCTGTGTGCATGGCAGGTTCAGGGCTGCCCGACACTCACCACGGCAGAGATGTTTTCATGGTACTGCTTGTAGGTGAAGCCGTCGTACATCATGATGGTGGCCAGGGCTTCCAGAACTGAGGCGCTGAGGTAAAACATGGCGGCCACGCAGTGGTAGGCTGCATCCTGTGGGTTGGAGCAGCCACATCAGAGAGATGGAGAGGAGGAGACGCCAGCCAAAGGGACATAGTTATTTAGACGCCTGAGTTCACCCTCATCTCCAGCGGTTTCTTTGGACCACATCCACTGTCCCAGGCCTGTCTCAGCCTCTTCTTTCAGAGGCTTTGAGCAGCTGCTAGCTGAGCTGCCTTTCCCTGGGTGGGACCCAGAGCTGGACTTCTGGTGCTGCTTGTCTCAAAGTGGGACTAAGGAAGAAGAGCTTGAGAATGTATGCCGGCTAATTGGCATTGTCAATTTGAATGGGTTTAGAATCATGTAAGTGGCACACCTCTGGGTATGTCTTCGAGGGTGCTTTCAGAGAAGTTTAACTGAAGAGAGAACACCCACCCTGAAACTCGGGTGGCACCATCCCATGGGATATAGTTCTAGACTGAAGAAGGACAACACTAGCTAAGCACACCGGCATCCATCTCTTTCTGCTTCCCGACTGTCGACCTAGGATGACTGGCTGTTTCCCATTCCTACCACTATGCCTTCTCCACCTCCATGGACTATACTTTTAAACATAAGTACCCTCTCTCCTGTAAGTTGCTTTTGCCCAGGTATTTTGCTGGGCAACGAGAAAGGGAACTAATACAGAACAATGGGTAGAAACTGTTTTCATGACCCAAGACATGTCACTCATGCTCCAAGTCCCAGATTTGGGCGTGGCTTCCTCGCTCAGCTGAGGATGAAAGGAGTTTGGTCCGTAGCCATTGTTATCGTTTGCTTGCTTGAGCTTTTCTTACTATTTGTTTTGGCTCCCGGCATATTTCAAAGCTAAAAAAGAACTGAAGCGAGGCTTGGAGGGTGATAGTGTAGAAATGACTTCAGAAGTTAAATAGGATGCGTTCAGAGAGGGAAAGAGACCTGGATAAATAACCTGCACCCCCTTATAGCAAGTAACGAGCAAGCATCCTTTATGGAAATACTGCGCTTTTCGGGGCCTCAAAGTGGAATTTGTATAGAAACTATTGGGTTTCCGCATCCTCTTGCAAGCCTGCTTGGAAGGCAGCAGCTATGACTCCAGGCAGGAAGGGTGTTCTGGTCACTGGGAAGCCATTAGCCCGGGACCAGCCTGCAGGTCTTCACCCTCCCGGGGCGAGGAGAGTCCTCCTGAATGAGCTGGAAGGGCCGACAGATGCCAGACAGGTGCATGTGGATGGGTGGGCTTGGGCTGCTGGTCACGTGGGAAAAGGCAGTCAGGGGTGAGAATCCACAGCAGAAACTCCATCCTGTCTTCTGCCTCCTCTCTGCAGAGGGGTCTAGCTGGTGTCTCGGTGTGAGCTTGTGAGCCGAGGCTGGACCAGCTCAACCTTGGACCCAGCTGGGGAAGTGTCTCTGAGAAAGCCCCCCTCAGACCGGGAGAAAGCGAGCTCTCGGGGAAGAAGGTGTGACAGATCTAACAGACTCACCAGGGTAATCCAGGAAGCCTCCCCGCCGTGGGCGCCAATGACGTACATGATCAGCAGGGTGGTGGTGGCCAGGAAGCAGAACACAGACACAAACATCACCCAGCCCTGGATCAGGGGGATGGGCACCAGGGAGGAGGCGATCAGGATCCACACCAGGCCCCCGAAGATCTGCAGAGAGGGCCAGGGGAGTGTCAGAACAGGGCTACACAAGCCCCAGGGGGCTTCAGCCTCTACCCCGGCAATGACAGGGGACATCGAGGACACCGACATGCAGAAGGGACACGCAGAGAATGGTGTGGGTGTGCTCCTAGCCCAAAGGGACTCTTTAATTCCCCAAGTCCCTAGGTCGCAGCTCCAGCCTCGCTTTGCAGTTCTTGGCTGGCTTGCTTTGCTCTACTTATATACTTAGGCACCGTCTTAAGCATCTCGCAAATACGAGCCCAGTCAGTTCCCATAGCAACGCTGTGAGTGAGGGGCCGACTCTTTTATCATATGGAGAAAGCGACGCACAAGAACGTAAAGTCACTCATAGCAGACATTCTTCCGTATTAACCATTTTCTTCTGGGTTTCTCTCTTCCCATTTGCCTTGCTATTCAAATGCTCTTTCTCTTGTGAAATGATAGTCGCCATCTGGGTTGGTGGTGCGCAGGAGGATAAACTCAAGGCCAGGCTACGCTGTGGAGTGAGACCCACACATCTTTGCAGCCCTCAGCTCCCACACAGCACTGTCTGGCTAGTGACAAAAACATCCTTCCCAGGTGATGGTGGGAATGGAGTCTCGATTGCAGCAGCTGACTCCGGAGGGAGCCCCACCCGGTCATCCAAATCCAGCTTAGTTAATTCATCAGCTGTGACTAAACTATGAACTAAACCACACCAGGGACATCTTTGGTTATGCGCGGGCAGGGAAGCACTTCTCTGTAGAAGATGTGTGGGACAGGGTGGACCAGGGGTGCTTACGAGTGGACTTTGAGGTCATGGAATGCCACAGAAGAAACTAAGTCTCTTTCAGTCTCATCCTGACCCCTGGAATAGGGCCGAGTGGATCTAGGTATCCAGAGTTTCTTAGATCGTAACCAGCAAACATGTTGGATGGCGGCATTGCTTCGCTGTTTACCATATTTACTGTAAAATGCAGACAAGGTATTTGTAAATGGCAGATTCTGAGAAATGGCCTCACTGGGTCCCATGCATCTCTTTCAACTCCATTCTTTCCAACAATGCCTGAGCTAGGAAGAGTGGTCAATAGCCAAGGGCAGGACGACAGGTGAGTCAGATGTGATGCGGATGGCCTGCCAAGGTTTTGAGCCTGCACGTTGCTAGAGGCCAGCACTGCACTGGTTTTGAGCTTCCAGCAGGATTAGCCCAGGCTGTCTGGGTTGTGTGTGTTTCACTAATCTGATGAAGACTATGCTCAGGCTTGCTGGAAAACTCCCACCATGCATTTCTCTCTCTCTCTCTCTCTCTTTCTCTCTCTCTCTTTCTCTGATTCCGAGACAGAGTCTCGCTGTAGCTCAGGCTGGCAGACCGCAGCCTGACCTTAAACTCATAGCCATCCTCCTGACTCAGCTTCCCAAGTGTTGGGGCTACTGGTGTGAGCCCTATGCACAGCTCTCTTTCTCTTTTAAAACACTTTTAACGAGATGCGATTTGCCATCGGCACAACTCTCTCACCGCAGGGGTACACCTCAGATGCACACCATCTCCACAGCTAACTTTAGAGCCCTTTCAATTCAAAACCCTACAATCATTAGCCACTTATCTATCATTTTACTTAGCATAATACCTTTGAGGTGAGAAATTCCCTTTCAAGGGGGCCCTTAGAGAGCAGTGGTGCCAATCATAGTACTATCACAGGGCCCACTCCAGCGTTAGGAAGCCCTGGAACCCCAAGATGGTCTTACATCAGTCTCCATCTGTCCCTGAAGTCACACTTCAGGTGAAGGAGTATCTTAGTCCAAGACAGCAGCACCACATGCTCCTACCGGGCATGGAGTCTCCCTGGTGCCTCTCGCTGCTTGGCCCAGCAGATGGGGGTGACGAGGACAGGGATGGAGAACGGCACCTCCGCGGAATGGAGCCACAGACGTGGGGCGGAATCAGGGAGGGTGGATGAGAGAGGGCAGAGCTAGGGAGAGACCGTCGCCACCCAGTGCCTCTGAATTCAGTTTAGCTTCACCACGGACTCCTAGCCCTCCTCTTGGGAGCACGGCCCTTTGCTCAAGTTGATTCTTGAGCTGGTGGCTGGCAGCTGCCGCAGCTCGAGGCAGGAAGGCAAGATGCTGCACCCCAGCAGGTGCAGGCTGCAGTGTCTGCACTGCAAGCACGTTGGACCACATAGCACCTGTGCGCACATGCCACACACACGGTGCAAGCACCGCTTGGCCCACGCACTGCGCGGCAACTGCTACACACAGTGACCACGTGGCGTCCCAAGGAGAGGCTGTCCACATGCAGAGGCTGTGGAGAGTGCGTCAGCCTCTCTAACCCTGACCTTCCCATCTGTTACTGGCACTGGACAGATGTCGCCTGTCCTCATGGCTGCTGGGAACTGACTGAGACCACGGCGTGTGTGTGAAGCGAGCCACCAGTGGCTGGCGGTGAGACATCCTTCACGGGAGGGCTCGCTGGGCAGCAGAAACAGGTGTGCAAGCACTAATGACAACCACATCTCCGCGGGTTCCACTGTGTGGATTCGACCAAGTGCAGATCAGGAATGTGCGGAAAAGCTCCGCAGGTGGTTGCACATCTGGAATGTCAGCACCTGGGAGGGAGGTTGAGGCAGAAAGACGATGTATTTGAGACCAGCCTGGGCTGTGTCTAGAGATTCCTGTCTTTTTTAAAAAATCAGAAAAAATGTATCTGTACTGAAGATTGTTTGCACTACTCTGTCTTGGTACTGCCCCCTAAACCACAGGATGTAATTACCCTTCATTTACCAGTTATCATTCTAGTTTCTCTGGATCCTCTAGAGATGATTTAAGATACATAAGAGGATGCGACATACAAATACCAGGCCCTTTCATCTGAGGGGTTTAGGTCCCCAAGCCATCTCATTCAAGTTCTCCATACCCCAAGGATCTGGAACCGAGGATCAATTTCCTGAAGACGCTAAGAGCAAGGTCCAGTGAAGACTGACAACTGACCCCGAGTGGTCAAAATAGGCTGCACCGAAGCACAGCCTCCAAGGAGCCTTAGAGGGAGAGATGGACTTAGCTGGTCAAGGCGGACAAAGGGCCAGGGTGTGGTTCTCCAGCAGGGGGATAGAGAAGATGCCATCCGGAGAGGCAGGGGAGGCAGGCAGGAGGTGAAGCAAGGGGTGACAGGACCTGGGCTAGGCTGGACCAAGGGTGAGCCATGGAGAGCAGAGATTTAGCATGAATCATGGGTCTTAAAACCTGTTCGCACCCCACTCCACCTCCGGGGTGTACATAGGGCAAACAGAGAGAGCAAGCACCCAGTGACCACACCCTGGAGATAAGGCACTCTCGGGCAGTGAGAAGTCCTCTGTGGCCTGGCCTCAGACCCCACTGGCCAAATATTTGTCAAGAACAAGGAGGTAGGTGAGGGTTTAAGCATTCCCCTTGTAATGAAAACCCGGAGTGGCTTCCAGGTCCCAGGCCGCGCCATTCAGAGAGATGACTTCGAAAACGTTATTCACGCAGGTGGAGGCATGGCTCTGGGGGTCTGCTCACATCTGTCCGCACCGTCAGGCTCCCCGACCTCCATCTCTATCAGGTCACAGCAGAGACAGGGCGGCTGCCAACAGTGGCCTCAGGCAAAGCTCTCTTAAGTTGGTGGCCCAAGAGCCATGTGGATTTGAATATTCCTTGTGATGTGCCCAGCTGAAAAGTGGGATTGGAACCTGGGCCCTTGGGGTCTCAGACCTGACTAGGACAACTTTAGAACACACCACCAACATCCAGGTCTCGGATCTGAACCAAGGGGTGAGAAACAGAGACACAGGACACAGGCTCTCTGCCTAAGGCTAGAGATGTGTTTTCATAACACCTGGCAGAGCACAGGGGATTATCCTGCCCCCAATACCCTACTGGCCCTGCAGGGGCTCCTCTCTCCAGACCTTGCCAGACGTCACTGGAAAGTTTCCTACTTCCCTTCTCTCCCTCTCCTTTCCTTCCTCCTATTTTTCACTTTACTTTCTCTTTCCCTTTTCTTCCTTCCTTTCCTTTTTCCCTTCCCACCTCTTTCTTTTTCCTGTGTCCTGACCTGTCCTGTTTTCAAGCTTCCATCCCTATCTTGCTTTGCTCCTGTCATCAGTGTGTGCTGAGTGTCCTCTAAACGCCGGGCCGCAGCCTGTCTGACTGTGAGTGGAAGGCTGCTAGGAACTGGAATTACTCTTCCCCCACCAGAATACCAGGTTGGAGACCTCCCCCGCAGTGTTGAGTTCTGAGACAAGCTATGAAGTCTAGAACAGAACAAAAAGTTTCCAAAGAGTTCATATCTATAGTCTACTAGAGAGAACGATTTTATGAACAAAATTTCTTCCAGGCTTTAACTGACCCCAATGACAATGCCCACTTTTTCTTTATGAGCTATCCATGGGGGATAGAATGGGACAGGTAGATAGAACGGGACAGGTAAGCGTCTGAACTTCAGGCTAGAGTTCATGCGCTTGAATCCCAGGTGCTGTCACATATCAACTGGACCACCTGGTGTCCCTGGGTAGGTTACTCAGCCTTCCTGTTTCCTTATCTGAAGAACAGTGATGAAAAAAATGGCTTAGGACATGAGCTTAGAGCTGCGGAGCGCGTCCCTGGTGCAGGTAGCGCTCAGAGTGCTTGTTGTAATGTCACAGAGTGAAGCAACCTAACCTGGGACCACATGAAGATTCCAGAGGCCCAGCATCTCAACGTGCACATTCACTCACTTGAAAATATGTTGGGAACTAGAATTAATTAATAATTGTGTTCTAAAATTTTTGCATGTGTGTGTGTGTGTGTGTGTGTGTGTGTGTGTGTGTGTGTATCAGAGGGCACTGTGCGTTCCTGTGGAGGACCAAGGGTGACTTCGGGAATCATCCTGGATTGCTTCTACCCCTTTCTTGTTTTGCTCTGGGATTTCCCAGGCTTTGCCCACCAGGGCTGGAAGTGCAGGCTGCTGCTGTTTCCGCCTCGCATTTCTTTTTTCTTTTACATGGGACCTGGGATCTGAACTCAGGACCTTCTGTTTTTGAGACAGAGTCTTAACCCCCGAGCCATCTCTCTAACCCTTAATTGTGTTTGGAGACAGGGTTTTCCTATGTAGACCAGACTAATCTTGACCTTGCCATGATCCTCCTGCCTCCGCTTGGAGTGCCGGAGTTACAGGCACGTGTCACCACGGCTGGTTGGAACTAGAACTTAAAAGTCACTTCAAGCACTGGAGTTGTAGCTCAGTTGGTGATCCCAGAACTTAGAAGATGGAGGAAGGAGGTCAGAAGCTCAAAGTCACTGTCAGCAACACAGCCAGGGTAAGGTCAACGGAATACACGAGACCCCGTCACAAAATAACCAACCAGACAAGCGACGGAAGCAAAAAAGTCACCATTAAGTACCAAAAAGAGAAAATCCTACTGTCTCTCAGAAATCAAACACTGAGCGACATGTGTGTGCCTTTGCAGAAGGAACTGGAGCAGACATGGGACAGAAAAGAGAGGGCTTTCTTCAAATAATGGGCTCCCTTAGAGATGGGGGGAAAAGAATTCTCCAGCACATTCTTGAGATTTGCTAGAGTTTCTACTGCATGTGCTGCTGAAAGAGCTTTTCATCCCAGTGCCGGGCTTGAGTGAGTAAGGTTAGTGCCAAGGACTCGCTCGAATTCTCTGGATGTTTTCCAGGAGCCCCAGTGCATGTGGTCAGGGTCCCCGGAGCAGAAATCTGCTAGGAGAACATGGAGAACCTTCCAAGACAGGGTCCGGCCTGGTGGCAGGCTCCTCACAGCAAGGTGCCCTACGGGCAAATGGAACGGGACTTTGCATTTTGACCTTTTAGAAAGTAAAGGAAGCTGCCCACAGAATTCAGGCTGTGCCCCTAGGCTGGGCTGCTTAGCCAGTTGGGTCAAGTGGCGAAATCATCTCCCCAAGAGGGATAACGATGGCTTTGACAGCTGAAGGTGCCAGTTGGCACATCTCGGGCTGCGAGGAGGGCTGCCAGGCTCCACGCCCATGGACGCCAACCCGAGGACACCATCACAGCAGCCTCAGCTCTCTGCTGGCCTTGTGCCCCCTGGATCTTTTCAGTAGCCCAGGGTTAGTTCAATGTCATGTGTACAATCACCGTGTGCTCTGGAAAGGCTAGCAGGCTGGCCCTGCTCCAAGGGTGGACTGTCTAAAATTATTAATCACTTTACGAGTCTATGAGTCAGATGGAGGACAGGGTCATTCCAGTTCTCTCTCTCTCTCTCTCTCTCTCTCTCTCTCCATATCCGTATGTGGGTGCACATCCAGGAGCCTAGGATGCGTATAGGTGCAGCTGTGCTATGGCATGTGCGTTCACATACACGCACATGTTCGTGGAGATGGAGGTGTTCTTGTGTGCAGAAGCAGATTAAGATGAGCTCCTACCCAGGAGGCGTGTGGTGGTGCCTCAGGACAATAGGATCTGATGCTTGGATGCGGCTGAAAGGACAAGGAGCATCGGGAAACTGATGTGAGCACATTGAGGTCACGGAAGTGTCCTTAACACATCCTCGCTGTCCCACAGGTCTTGGCTCTGCCTTCAAAACCGGGTTCAGAAGGCGTCCGAGGCTCTGTTCCTATTCTAAGAGGCAAGGCTGAGAGAGGGGGAATCAAACCTGGAGGGGTTCTCCAGTTGGTGCCAGCCCTGCCTTCCGGGTCTGCAGCAGTTCGGCTCCTAGTGACTCAGAGAACAGGCTTTTCCTTCACTCGCTCTTACTCGCTCGCTCATCCACACAGGCATCGAGATTGACCAATGTCAACACTGTGACCGGCACACCCAAGGAGATAGGACTTATCCAAAGACCACGCCAGGGGCTCTGTGGTACAGCATTTGCCCAGTATGGGCAAGAAACACATATATACATGCACAAATGCACGTATGCACATACATACACACAGATACACATGCACGCATGCACGCACACACATGAACACAGGCACACATACACACACACACATGTACACACGCACACATACATATACACACATGTACACACGCACACATACAAGAATGAATGGACACTGTTTCTCCTGCCCCCTTGCAGTCTCCCTGCCCCCCGCACCCCGCATGGCAGTGGCTTTGGGTCTACTAGGGAAAGTACGAGGTGACCAGGGAAAAGGCTGAGGCCAGCAGTTTGCACAAAACAGCTACACTGACCCCCTCCCCTATGGAAGGTTCCAGAAGAAGGGACTGGAAGATCGTTTGTGTGGGAGGAAAGCCCCCAGGAATGAAAGGCATCTTTTTAGGGCATCTGACATCTGGGGTTTCTCCCAAGATGATCACCAAGAATATTTGAGGAGGGGAGGGACCTGCCTCAGTTTACCTAAGCATGGTCTCCTGCTGGACCCCTTTATGGGACCTTTTCCTTCATTCGAGTCATGCCCGTGTCCTTCCCATGGAGGCTTAGACAATGCCAAAGGGCTTTCTCCTCATCTAAAGCAAAGGGCAGGTCCCAGGGAACATCGGGTCTCTTGGAAGGAAGGGGGTGGAGACTTGGGATTGAGAGACTTGGGTTGAGGTCACAGCTGATATGAACCCAGTGAGTGTGGAGTGGAAAGAGCCTGTGTCTGGCCTGTGACCCACCCACCCTCTTGGCCCTAGAGAAACGCTGTGACCCAACTCTTGAGCAGAGAAATACAGCTGACTTAACTCACAGCTTCCGCACCAGACAAGTTCTGAATGCATAAAAACTCCTTTTTGACCAGCCGGGGGTGATTCCCGCGGGCACGTCCTCATTTGGATGGAAAATTTTCGCCTGTCACACCTATCTGTCCCCAGCCATTTTACCCAGCCAGAAAAACAGAGGTGAGGAGTGTCTGTGAAAAATACCATGCAAGCCAACCGTAAAAGACGAAACTCACGGGTGACCTGTAGCTTTCAGGTGAGAGGGCGGACACCAGCCTTCATACCAACTGAACACTGAGAAGAAAACCTTGCCTGTATTAGTAAGTTCCCAGCCTCTCCTGGGGACGTGGGCACAGCCAGGGTGTAGCCTCGGGCCACAAAGCAAGGGTCCATAGGATGTGTGCTGAGTGCTGGGGCAGGGGGCCATTGGGGGTGGGTGTCCTCAAGGGAGGGACACAAGAGAGGTCCGTAGCTGGCCTCTGGGGCTAATTCTGGGTAAACGCCAAGTGTCTTGGGGCAGGGGGGGGAGTGTCGGCTACTTGACTCAGTTTACCTACCCGTAACTCTCTTGCTGAAAACGTCATCAACATCCCCCTTCACTCAGATCATGCCATCCCCCCTTTCCCATGGAGGCTTAGACAAATGACGAAGTTCTTTCACCTCCTCTAAAACAAAAGACTCACAAACTGGGTGGTTCCTTTCTCTTCCTGTCAGGCCCTCCAGCGTCACCGTGCCTGATGTCTCACCACACACCCCTGCAGGCCCGCATCGAACTTTAGGCCCCTCCGGACGGTCAGCGCCCTGGTACGCACTCTGGGAAGCTTACTCCTTAAAGCAATGCACTGGTAATTGGCTCCTACCCTTGCAGCAGTCTGTGTCACCCTTAAAGAGTCTCCAAAGCTTTCTCCACCCATTCCAGCAGCAGGCTGGCTAGTGGTGCCCAAAGCAGCTGGGATGGCAGCCAACTTCTGGCCAGAAGGCAGGGTGGGGCTTCTATGCGTCCTTGTCTCTCACGCTGACCAGGGCAGCTTCTAGTTCTGTTTCTAAGCTGCTCTGGAAGGTGTCTGAGCACATAGGTGCTCTCCGTGGTCCCACCTAGCCCTAAAGTCTCCATCCACTCTGCTCTGCGCACCAGCCCTAGGAAGGGCATAGAAGGTGGTGAGAGGAGGTAGACCTCTCCAGGACTGTTTTCTGTGGGCCAGGATAGCCAGTCCACCTCAGAGTAGAGGCTTGAATTTTTAGTTAATAAATGATTGCACTTAATAACTGTTGAGCAGTGATGGTGTATAAGGTGGTGTTTCAAGTCTTCGTGGTGGACTTTCCAAAGATGGCATCCCAGGTATATGTACACCAACTCTCTTTCTCCCCCCCCACTTACTCATAAGTGAATATTTTTATGAAAGAATTTTATGTATGCATTCCGGACTGGAGAGATGATTCAGTGGTTAAATATACTCGCTGAGTAACCTGAGTTCCAATTCACTATCCACATCAAGACAAACAAACAAACAAATGCGATAGCTCAAATCTGTAATCCCAGCATTCCTGCAGCTAGATAGAAGGCAGAGACGGGAGAAGCTGCTTCAAAACAAGGTGGAAGGAGAACACTGACCTCCACACGCATACCTTGACATGTGCACACCCCACCCCAGCATAAAATAATTAAATAAACCTTATTAAGAGTCATAAAGGGGCTGGAGAAGTGGCTCAGGGGTTAAGCTTCTGCCTTGCAGGCGGAAGGTCCTGAGTTCGGATCCTAGACCCCACGTATAGACGCCGGGCGGAAGCGGGGGCAGCCTGCGCTTCTGGTCCTGGTAGGGCGGAGCCTGTGAATCCCGGGGCAGAGTAAACAAGGAGGAGGTGGAGGCGGTCCATGGCGGTTCCCAAATTCGTCTGTGGTTCTACACACACACACACACACACACACACACACACACACACACACACACAATTGAATAAATAATAAAAAAATTAAAAAAAAAACAAAAACAACTTCGTGTGTGCATTCTGTACTGTATCATGCTATTCTGGTCAGTGCTAGACATGCACATCAAGGGTCCCCTGAGACTATATAACCTGCTGATGTCACAGTTATCTCCTTTCATGCAAGTGCGTGCTGTGACGTCTGCATGCCAAGAACGCGTATTTCGGAGCGTATCTTCATCCTTGAGCTGTGCGCGCCTGTGTACAATCACTCCATCCCTCGCAACAATCCCCGTGCCTTGCAACTGTACCCATTTTATTGGTGCAGAAACTGAGGTGCGGGGGTTGCCCACGTTCCCATAGTCCCTCAGCACTGACAAGCTGGCTTCTGCGTCCAAGTCAGAGCATCCGTGGGTCTGGATTTACCCTGCGATTTCCACTAAGTTTACCATGAAACCAACTCCACAGCTGGGGTTGGCTTTGGATACAGCGATGAGAATTCCAGAATTTCAGACGCGGACAGACCCCTGGACACTTGCTCGCTGGTAGGGTGCTAGGATCTGAACAGGTCAGGAGGGGCAGAAGAGGTGGCTCGGGAGGGGGCTTCTGCCTGGCCCTCCCGCCGCGGGAACAATGAACGGCAGTAAGCTGTTTCTTCCGAGGAAAAACAAGGCCAAGTTTGCACTTAAGACCCGTAACAAGGGAAGGAGTGCCAGGAGCACCACGCCTTCTTCTGCAGACCGAGGCCCTGCGGTCCTGTCCTAGACACTCCCACGCAGGTGGAGCACATGCCCCTCAGCCCTGCCCTTGACGTCCACTCCCTGAAGCCCAGACGAGGCTTCCTTGGAAACCCAGTCAGGCTCCTGCCTCTTCCTGGGTGTGTCCCGCGGGTTCTGTCCTCTGCGCGAGTTTGCTGTGTCTGAGGACAGGACTTCTCTTGCCATTTTTCCAGGCCCCAGAACCTCGGTGTATTAACCATGACCTGGTGTATTTGATTCTGAGCCCCAAATTTCTGGCTGGGATTGTTTCTCCTGGGCAAAGGTAGAAAATGACCCATGTGCAAAGTAGCGACAGTACAGGACTGGGGGCTGCAATGCGGGGAGCTCACGACCTTGGAAAGCGCCCAGCCAGGGGCCAACAACCAGATCCCAAACCTTCCCCAGTACATAGAAGACCCAAGGGCTGCGGTTCAGAGGACCCCCTCTGCTCCATGCGCCTGGCAACAATCTAAACCAATGAGAGGGGACAGTCGCTCCCTCTTAGCCCCGCATGGCGCTCTTGCTTCAAGGACGAGGGCGCTGTTACCGCTGACTTCAGCCATCACGAACCTTGAAGGAGACAGCTGCCGGAGTATTCTGCCGCCCCTGCCTTTGAGGGTGTCAGGTCGTGCATGTCCAGGATGCAGGAGGAGGAAACCCTAGCACCCCTGAATCCAGAACTGAATCCATCAAGTCAACCTGTTGTCCCAGGGAAGTCTGCCGGGCGGCTACGATGGGCATAGCTAAGAGCAGCCACTGGAGACCCCAGTGTGTGTCCTCCCTCCCCCCTTCCTCCCCTCTCTTCTCTTCCCCTCCCCTCCCCTCCTCTCCTCTTCCTTTCCCTCTCCTTCCCTCTGCTCTCTTTTCTTCTCTTCTCTTCCTCTCCCCTCTTTTTCCTTCCCTTTCCCCTTCCTTTCCCTCCCCCTTCTTTTCCTCCCTCTAACAGCAAATGCCAGTCCTCTTCCTGATGTTGGAGGCTCCCTGGCAGGGAAAGAGACTTGTACTAATCTTGGGAAGCCTCCTCCCCATCTCCAGGAAGCGGAGAATGAAAACCTTGAAGTCCATCTTTTAAAATGCAGCTTGGGGAAAAAAAAAAAATAAAATAAAATAAAATGCAGCTTGGGGACTAGCAAGATGGCTCCACGGGTAAAGGCACTTGCAGCACAAACTTCTGCTGGTCTAGATTCCTCCCAGAACTTATGTCAAAGTGGATGGAGAAAAATGAGCCCCACAGAGTTGCTTTCTAACCCACATGCATGCCACGAAACGCCCACACTAAAAGTAATGCTAAAATTAAAAGAAAAAGAAAAGAAAATAGAGTTCGCCTGTGATGGGGCAGAGATGCCATCTCAGTGGTCACATTTAGTTCCCTGAGAGCTGTTCCAAGTCTATGACTCCTGATCAAAGCAGGCCATTGGCTCTTGAAAAACCGGAAAAGTCACTTCTCAAGCCAAACATCTCCCCCCAACACATAACACACACACACACACACACACACACACACACACACCAGGTCTCTGAATTCTTCCTTTAGAGAGAGGTAAGTTAAGAAGAAATTCGGGGCAGAATCTGGTAGATTTTAAAAGGTCCAGTGAGGGGCCCACAACACAAGAGCCAAAATACAAAGTTGGCATTGATCAGCTCAGTCCCTGTCCTGAGCTGACCAGGTAGGAGCAGCCCCCAGGCACCTCGCCCCTGCCTCTCACCCAGGACAGTCTACTCTTCTGCCCACTCATGAAAAGGCCAAGGGGTGGTTCAGCTTACGCCTGGTCGCACCCACTGAATCAGCATGTGTGGGGCTTATCACCTGGTGACTAAGAACCCCAGGGTGCATTTTTTAACAAGGAGGTGGAGGACTTGATCCATGGTGGGTTCCTTCACTCCCTGGGGACGCGAGTCCTCCTGGGAGAGAACAAGGTGTAAGAAGTTCCCGCTGATGCGCTTTTCTGGAGTAAGAAAATAATTCACTGCAGCTGCCCGGGGCAGGGCGTGGGGAAAGAGGGGTTCAGGGGTTCAGACCTGTCCTCACTGTAAAAAGTGGCCAGGGCAAGTGGCTCCGCCTCCAAGCCTATTCGGTGTCTGTGATTCTATATCTCTTGTGCTTTGGCATGTAGCCAGAACGTGGATCTCCCCCCAACCCCCCACTCCACACGACAGAACCCTACTTCATCACCCTGCAACCCATCCGTGGCTCTCCAGAGCTAGCTCTTCTGTAGGCAGGTGAAAAGCTAGGACTTATCTAGTTGCTTTCAGACAACAAGATCGTCTTCACTCTGGGTTCCAGAAAAGGTGTCATTTCAGTAAATTCCCAGATCCAGTTCACTGTGGGGGTCAACACTGCAAACCAGTTTTCAGGTGGCTCCCCTATCTTGCCTCCACCCTAAAATATGCCCCAGCGACCCCGCTTCCCTGCCCCACATTCCTGAGGCGCATGCCTGGGAATGCCTAGCACCCGCTCTGCCCTGCAGCCCTGGCTTTGCTCAGAATCCTGGCAGTCCTGTGGCAGTTACGTCCAGGAGTGAGCCGCCACACCGGGATCCTAACACAAGCTTCTCCAAGAACTTTCTCAGTGAACCTCCAGCTAGTCTCTCATGCCAAGTCATCTCTGGGGAGGAGAATTCTGTCGTAGGGTCAAAAGGATATGGGGGTGTCTCTCAGCACCTTGTGGGAGAGGATCCTTTTGTGGGTGTCATAGTTAGGGACAGGTGTCAACTTGACGGTGAGGGTTTGTGCTCTGAGAACATTTGTAGAGAATTAATGGTTAAGTTAAGCCCAGAGCAAACCTGCAAGAAATTGTCTTGCAGCTGATGGGGAAGGTCCAGCCCATGATGGGTGGGACTAGGAAAATATCGAGAGCTGACTGAGAAAGTTGGTTTCCTTGTGTACACTTGGCCAGACATGTTGGTCTGGCAAGTAAGGATCGTCCCTCTCTCAGTCATTACATAGAGATGGTATGGCCAGTTCCCTCGGCCTGGTGTTGGTGCGTGCTCTCCTGTCAAACTGGACAGACTATAATAAGACTATCAGTAAGAAAGTAAACCCCTTGTTCCCTTAAGCCATTTCATGGTCGTTTATCAGCAATCATGCAGGCTGACCGCAACAGTGGGACTTGGCACAGCTGATAGTGGAAGCATTTGTGTTAACTACTTTCCTGGGAATGGTGCCCTCAGTGTCACGAAAGGGGAGGATGAAGAGGAAACAGACATGGTGGTTTCAAAAGGAAAAAAAAATCCCTCATTAGATTGAAACATCTTTTTTATTTTTTCGCATGAGTGCATGCATGCTTGTGTGTGTATGCGTGCATATGTGCATGTGTGTGTGTGTGTACAAGAGTGCACTTGTGTGCATGTGCTGTGAAGGCTCAAAGGTGATGTCAGGAATCATCCTGGATTGCTCTGTCTCCTTATCGCTTTGTTCTGGGGTTTCCTAGACTCTGCCTATCAGCACCAGAATCACAAGCCACCGCCATATCCTACCCGGCATTTTTATGTGCAATCTGGAGATCCAAACTCAGGTCCTTTTGTTTGCAAAGCAAAAGCTTTAAACCCTGAGCCATCTCCCCAGCCCTGGAACCTTTTTTTTTTTTTTTTTAATTCCCAGGGGAAGAGACCAGAGGTCAAGCTGCAGGAGAAGACCCATGTGGAAGTATGTGTATCTCTCCACTGCTATATTCTTTGGGTGCACAGAAGGGTGGGTCATCCTGCTTAGCCCTTGTCCCTCGAGGATCTTTCAGAGGTCAGGAGCTATGGGGCAGAGATGCTGAGCTAGGGCGAGGTTGCCACCCGGAGCCGCAGCCCGTGCCTGACCCACCCTGTTTGCATTGGATGTTGGCCTCTCCCAGGCTCTTGGGGGACGGGCATGGGAACTGAACCCTAAGTCATCATCAGCTGCATTACAGAATTAAAAAATAATCAAGCATTTCACGACCATCGGATGAGCAGAAAATTATAAAGTCTGACGCTACCGACTGTGTGGAGGACAAAGAACAATGGAGACTTTCATGCGCGCCTGCTGAGTGTGGGGGGAAGGTCCAGGTGTGGCTGGGTATTTGTGTGTACACTTTGGGGACCTTCTTTATTGGGTCATTTAAAATGAGGCAGGGTCTTGGCAAGGACTATAGGTAGACAGAGGTCCCGGGCTTAATTCGACTATATGAGCTCCCTGGGAATTAGAATAACCCTTTGGGACAGCAGTGTGGGAATGAGTGATGAACAGAGGTGTGCATGCCCCTCGACTCTGCAGCCAAATCCTCCCCGGGCTCAGGGAATTTCCAGAATGTTCTTGGCAGTGCCAGTCTTCAGCCGCTGAAAGCACCAAACTGGAAACAGCCAAAATGCCCATCCACAGGGAAATGGATAAATGATGTCAACATGTACGAATCTCTGTATGTTGCCGGAGGATCTGAACGGCTCGAAGCTGTTTTCCCAAGTGCCAACCCAGAGCACAGTGCCACATTCATAGTTTGTACAGGGAGAGTCTGAAGTATGCAGAAGCAGCAGCATTGTTTTCAGCCTTGGGGTCTGCTGGAGATGCAGGGTGCAGAGAGGATAGGAATGGTAAGCTGCCAGACTCAGGGAAGCTGGAATAACCTCATCCTTATATATTAAAAAGCAAATCAGGGAAAAGTTAAGCTTTGTCAAAGCTGGGCAAGAATTATGTGTGTGCTTGATAAAGTGGAATATAAATATTTTTCTATGACACTTGAAAAATTTATACAGGGGGCTGGAGAGATGGTTGAGGGGGTTAAGACTCTGTCTCACAAACAGAAGGTCTGGAGTTTGGATCCCAGGTCCCATGTAAAAATGCCAGGTGAAAATGGTGGTGGCCTAGGCAATTCTGGCTCTGGTGGACAGAGCCTGGAAAATCCCAGAGTGAAGCAAGAAGGAGTGCAATCAATAGAGATTCCTGGAGTCACCTTTGGTCCTTCACATTGACACACAATGCGCTTTCACACACACACACACACACACACACACACACACACACACACACACACAATTTATACAGATTTTGGTTTTAAAATGGAGAGGATATACATGTACCACTAAGCCAACTGTTTAAAATAGAGCAGTTCTTTAACCTCTAGTATAACCTTTGTGATGTTGCACAATCATGACCCCAATCCAATTTAAAAAGACATTTCACTTCTCTGAAAAACGCCCATAGTCATTAATTAAGCAATTGACTTCCTGCTTCTCTTTCCTTTCAGTCTCTAGCAAACCATTGGTTTGTGCTCTATCTCCACAGATTTTAGTTTGGGGTATTTTCTGTAATGGGATCGTACAATATGTGATTTTTTTGAGATGCCTTTAATTAAGCATAGAGTTTTCAAGATTTATTGACTCTATGTCACACAGCAGCACTCTATGCCTAGATAATATTCCATCACAGGGATAGATTGCATTTTATTTATGCAACTTGTTTCTTGGTGTCTGTTTTGGCTATTTCTACTAGTCAGCTACATTTAGGTAGCACTGCCATGAACAGACACGTTCATGAAGTTGAGTCCCTGCCTTGAATTCTGTGGTCACATATGGGCACGGAATTGCTGAGTCCTAAGATAACTAAAATAAAACTTCTTACTTACGGGGGGTAGGCGTGCACACAGATGCCATTGAGCGCGGGTGGAGGTCAGATCGGTTGTCTTTTCATTATGTGGGTTTCTGAGATTGAACTCAGGGTGCCAGGTTTGTAAAGGCACCTTACCCACCGGCCCCTGTTTTAAACGTTTTAAAGAACCACCGACCTTTTCCACAGTGACTGAGCCACTACACACCCTTAACATTGTGTGAAAGTTCTAGTTTTTTAAATTCCTGGCAAACAGCCGGTGTGATCCACTGTGGAAGGAGTTTCGAAGTCTTCCTGTAGGTTTTCCAGCTGGATCCATTTATAGAAGTTTAATGAGTTTGCAAGTGACAACTCAGTGTGGCTTTGATTTCCTGTCCCTGGTGACTCTGTGGCTGAAGCATGTTCGCCTGTGTTCGTTGATTGCTTTCGCTCCTTCCTTGGAGAAATGCCTTTCCAAGTCATTTGCCCATTTTCTAATTGTGCTGTTTTTTGTTTGTTGAGTGATACCCCATCATTAAAAAAAAAAAAGCTCTTTGAGGTGGCAAGTATTCTTCCTCTAGATCTTAAATTTTCTACTCCTTTCACACACACACACACACACACACACACACACACACACACGCGCGCGCACGCACGCATTCAATCCATGCAGATGAAGCTTAAAGGACCCTGTTCCCTATTGCTTTCTCCTTTCCTTCCAGGGCCCCTGTGAACCCAGCCCAGCCCTGATCTATATGGGAAGAAAAGAAGGCAAAGACGACAAGACCACTCAGTGAGCGCTCCGGGGAAGTGACAAGTGTATGTGTGTGGGTGCGGGGGGGAGGGGCGAGGTGTGAGAGCATCGGCTAAGGTGGAAGAGAGACAATTTGTCGGACCTTTGAGGAAAGTGCTTGGGCCAAGGGGAAAGCTCTAGAAACCCTGGCTAGCCCAAGTCACAAGACCACACAGGTGGAGTCTTTGTAAGTCCACCAACTCTGTCCACAGGGATGGGAGGGTCTTCCAGTCCCCTCTGCAGATGAGAGCTCCCTCTTTCTCTTGGCCTGACTGGGGTCATTCCTGACCTTTATTTTGTTTTCCATTTTCATGTGTATGGGAGGGTCCATGCATGCATATAGCATGTTCCCACGTGCCTGGTTGCAGGCGTGTGTCCTGGTGCGCACGCAGACGTGTGGATCTGTGTGCAGAGACCTCAGTTGGAGAGTGGGAATTATTCTCAGCTTCTCTTCCATCTTCCTCTTTTGATTCAGAGTTTCTAATCAATCCCATAACTCCTCCCGTGGGACCGCTCTGGCTGCTGGCTTGCTCTGGGGAATGATAGGCAGGCTCCCACACCACTCTGGTATTTTTATATGGGTCTGGGGATCTCCAGTTCTTTCACGCTTGCTTGGCAAGTGCTTTAACTGCTGAGCCATTTCCTCCATCCTTTATAATTCTTGTAGAAGGGTCCAGACAACTAATAGCTGAAAGACAATCACTGGGCACTTTCCCCTTCCAAGTCTCGCTACCCCAGCTACCCCATCACGCTTGCTGGGGGACACTGCCTCTGTAAGTGCTGCTTTGGGAGGCTATAAAGGAGCCACGCATCATTTACTCCCGGGTCCTGGGTGCCATGTCTCATTTCCAGAAACCCAGCACTGGGCACACACAGACTATGAGATGATAAAAGATCACCCAGGAACCCTTTGAGGCGAGAATGATCCAGCGGGCCCTCTCCTATGTCGAATACATTCAGCTGCTCACTGAATCTATAGTTTGCCTGTGTCCCTGAACAGGGAAGGGATTCAAGGAGGCTAGAAGAGCTAAAGAAGCTCTTTCCCAAGGCCCTGGATATTCTTGTCTGTAAATGATGGGGCTGGACTCAGTAGTGTCCAGGGTCTCTTCTAAATTTCCTGGTTATTCCTACGGTTTAAAGTCACTTGGGATTTGCTCAAACACTTACCCCAAGTTCAGTGAGCCCTGTGTGCCTCCTATCGAGACCACCCCTCCCCTAGCTCTTGCCCAAACTGTGCGTTGACCTCCCTCCTTTCTTCCTGCTCCAACCAGACAGTTGCTGAATGTTTTTCATATTTTCTCTTCCCAAACCAGCGGTCCGACGCCGTTGCTTCTGCGATGGGAGCACAAGAAAAGGTGCCCCCTTCTCCGCCCTCCCTCCGCCGGGCTATGACGAACCACACCCACGGAGTAAATAAACACACCCCTGGGATCAGTGCCAGTGGTCCCTGTGGATGGAAGCCTGGAGACACAAGGAGTACTTTAGCAGGAATCCACGTAGGAAACTTTCCTGAGGTCAGTGGCACGGGGTGTGTGTGTGTGGGGGGGCTGCTCCCGCTCAAGGCCTCTGGGAGCGCAGGTGTCCAGCTCAAGGTCAGCCAAGCAGCCGCCCCCTGAACTCACCTGTCTCCCTCACCTCCCGCTCCCGCACACCCTGCTGTGCCCCGATCAAATTTGCCCCAGATCGGTTCTCTTCCCAGAAACTTCGGGAGGCCAGAATCTCGACTGGCAACCCTGGGGTTTCTTTGACTGGCTTTGTTTATTTAAACAGACTCTTCCTGGGAAAAAGAAGAGCAACTAGGTAACTTTACAAGGACGCTGCGCTCCAACCGGGTCAAAGCAAGGGGATGAGCCAACTCTGCCCACCGACCCAATCCCCGCGCAAAGACATGCTGCCCCGCCTGAGCCCAGCGAGGACTCTGGCCGTTAAAGTGGGGTTTCCACCCAAGTCTTGGACTCGGATCGCACTCCCGCGGTGGCTGGTGTTGAAGGACGCGCACCAGCCGGAGGTGGGGAGCACTTTTCGGATGTGGTCCTCCCATCCTGTCCCGGTTCCCACGATGCTCCCGACACCCACGCAGTTTGCGGATCGGACCCGGACAACAGCGCGGAGCCCTCGAGGGAGCGCGCCAGCTCGGCCCACCCCGACCCCGGCGAGTCACTTACGAACTCAAAGATGAACAGCAGGTCCGGGAAGGTGGCGAAGACCGAGAAGCCACTGGGAAGGGCGCTGCCGCCCGAAGCCGCTGCGGGGGCCATGCCGGCGAGCTGGCGGGGGTCTCGGGATGGGACTCGCTCGCTCCGTGGAGCCCAGTGACCCGGGCGCTCCCGCGCGTGGGTTAAGAGCGGGAGAGTCCGGGGCAGAGGAGGGCGGGGCCCCTGGCTCCACCCCCTTTGCCAGTCCCAGGAGGATGTGGCCGCGGGGCGCCGCCCTGCAACCCAACTAGGGCGCCCGGGGACCTGCAAAACCTCCGGTGGCGCCTCCGTCCCAGCCTTCTGGCGTGACAGGGTGTAGCCACTTGGGCGAGGCCATTGGCTTTGCCCGCTGAGCAGGTGGTCCGCATTCACTGATAAACTGGCCTCACTTTGGTACCCCGTGGGTCACCCACCATGATTTTAACTCAACTGCGGTCTCCACCTTCCACCTCTCCTCTGTGTGCGTGCGTTCGCGCGCCTAGGCCTGAGGGTCCAGGTTCTTCCGGAGTCTTGGCCTCAGACCCCCTCCTGATCCCTTGTGGACCAGAACCCCCCCTCTGAGAACGGTCAGGGTGATGTGCCTGCCGGAGGACAGTAAGTTGCTCTAGGTAGCGCCAGCCAAAGGACAGTTTGCGCTGAGTCCAGGTTACAGGAAGGGTCATCGCCAGAGGAGATTCCGGTGCCGTGCAGGTGGGACAGATCTGCCCCTTCCGTGACCTTTGACTCTTTCCACTTGTTTCCTTCTTTTGTGTACCACAGTTTAAATGTTTCAGTTTGCCTTTATTTTCATAAGCATCACACTTCAGTCACCATCCATTTAACATCTAAAGTATTGTTCAGTTTTTTTTTTCCTGCATAGCTAAAGGTCAAACTCTGCCCACAGTGCGGCAAGCAGAAGTTGAAAACACCCCGACCTTTAGCTTCTTCAACTCCACCCCCTTCCAACTCCACCCTCAGCTGCCACCATCTTGTAGGGTATTTCTCATCCTTGCCCCCTACATAGCTCTTTTCAGTTTTTGCACAGAGAAGTAAATTCCTACATTATTTCTAAAAGTAACAACAAGAACAACAACAAAAAACAGTGCCTGTGAACTGGTCGCAGTAACTACTTCTGCAAAGGAAACTTGGAAGTGAGAATATCCCACGGTGCCTCTGTGAACCTGTTCCTGCTGCCAGTCTTGGCGACCCATGACTAGGTGTCCCTACCAAGTCCCACCCATATCAGGACTTTTCCACGTGATGGGTCATGGGACCGTGAGGGATCGTTCCTCAATGTTCTTCCTTATCTGATGGAACGTGAGGGCAACTGTATCCTGGGTACCAGCTGAACTTCACCGAAACCTGATGGAGCATCTTTCTCCTGAGCAGTCTCTAAGCCAGTTGGCCACAGAAAGCCAGGGATGGCGGGGCATCATGAACCTTTAGCAGATGCAGACAAAACTGCTTGCGGTATCTCTAGGAATATGTACTAGCTAAAAAAAAAAAAAAAGTTTCACGGACTCCACATGTCTTTGTCTGCTGGAGGGTTTTGCTATCTTGGTTTGATTTGTGATTTTTCTACATATTTTATTTATTTGTTTGCTTGCTTGATTGTTTGCTTGTTTGAGCGAGAGAGAGAGAGAGAGAGAGAGAGAGAGAGAGAGAGAGAGAGAGAGGAGCACGTGCATGCATGGCATATAGGCGGGACAGAAGTCAGTTCATGCCTTCCACCATTCCACCACACAGTTATGGGCTTCATGAGCTCAAGTCCCCAGGGTTCTCAGAACCATCTCGCTGACTCTTTGATGCTTATTTTAAACCTCGGCTGCCAAGTCCTTCACCCCCGGGCTGGTGACGGTGGGAACAAGGCCCTGGCACATTCAGCGAAGCACAGAGTTCTGGCCTCTCTTGGTAAAAGGAGGATGAGGAGGTCTCTTGGGAGGATGAGGAGGTCATTCCAGCCAAGGTCAAGGGGACTTGTCCTTGTCTTGGTGACTTTCTCATCTTACGGGGAGATCTTGGCTTCATGTTCATCATCCTGACCATATTCCATCTCTTGCAAATGTGCCCGTCTTCCACATACACCCACTTCTTCTCTATTGCATTATATCTGGGCACCTGCCCAAAGGGAGAGAGCTCAGGAGGGATGAGCTGAAATGCTGGGAGACCTCAGCTTCATCCAAGCCTGCCCACCAAGGAGGAAGTGGAATGATCCCTTTGAATACACAGAGTCTGGAAACAGGAAATGGGTATGTCTTTACTCTCCAACAGAGCTTCCCTAGGATGTATTGGGCCACTTGCTAATGAGCTCTGGGGGTCCTATTTCTTCAAAGGACCATGTTGCCATTTCTGAAAAGATACGAAATATTAACCTCTGTCAATAATTCACTGTGACGTCCTCCATCTTCCTAGCAGCATACTGAGCACGAGTGCAGTGTCGGTCTAGGAGAAGCAGGGATACTGCAGCATGACCCAGGGAGGATTTCTCCAAAGCAGAAAGTAAGATGTTGGGAGGGCTGTGCAGCCTGAGTCCGGAAGCGGTCACCTCCAGCTTGGGAGGAGATCTGGGACATGTCCAGGGACTCATCCATGAGGCGGAAGCTGCCAACGAATAGTAGCAGGTGCACTTCAGTCTGGAGGTTTCTGGTAAGACGACTCCCACTTTGCTGCTGATGTGACAGGCTCAGAAGGGCCAGGCAGATGTCCAAGGCCACACAGCTGCTATGTGCTGGAGCGCAGCTGTAATCTGAGCGATGCTGGTTTTCCACGCTACAAGTTCTTGGTTATGACCCTGTTTGAGATGGGCAATGTCAGTCGACTGCCAGGCTTTTTCTTTCTTTTTTTTTAAAGCACTGGAAAATGTTTTATTCCATCTTTCTAGTGAGTAAAGAGGAGAAATAAAATTGAACTTTATTTTTTATAATACATTTTTTATTATTTCAGCTCATACAAACTTAATAGGTAGACCAGTTCCCTCCCTCCCTCCTCCTCCCCCCCGAACCCCCTGCTTTCCCTCCCCTCACCCCTCCCTCCCCATCCCCCAGTGCCTCCCGCCCCAATTCCCAGAGAGTCCTTTATTGTGCATGCCTGACTCTCCTCTGGGCCCTCCTCTCCGATGACGTACAAGGACCCAGTGGCATTTCCCTGAATGCTTTCCCGTGTTCCCCTTAAGCATAGGAACACCACTGTGGCTGTCAATCCCTTGCCTCCAAGGATCTTGGTGCCTTTAGCAGATGACTGCTAGGCTTTCTGAAGACCATCCGCGGCCTCCCATCCGTCTTCGATATACCCTGGGTACTTGTTCCCTGAGGCATCCCTGCCTGCCGATGAGGCTGTGGACCTTTCGTCTCTGACTAAGAACTTGAGGAAGTTGGGAGACATCACCGCTGCTACAGATGGGGAAGCTGAGCGCAGTTCTGAGATCACAGGGTTACTTTGAATGGGTGCTTACTAGAAGAGGTTCTATTTGATGGGCAGTCCCCCACTCATAGCTGTGGGTTTCCCTTCAGGGCACGAAACACCGAGGGCCCCTGCTGGTGGGATGGCTGAATGGCATGCAAGCCCCCTAGATCTCTGAGGTGAGGGGAGCTGGTGTTCCTAGGTGTACCTGCTGAACGCCCCGTTTTGGATCTACACAACTCCTCTAATTCCTAGAGTCTTTCTGGCACGCATCACCCCAATATCTAGATTCAGAGTGGGTGTTCAAATGCCCAGGCCATATGACGAGCAACCAGACTTCTTCAATCTTGCAGGCAGTTTCTGTCCCTGGTTGCACAAAAATCAACAATTTTGAAGACCAGACATGGCCGCTCCTCCCTGGAGCTCTGTCCACTGATGGACTAGCCGAGGCGCTGTGCGCTGTGCTGTGGCAGTGAGGAAGGACCTCGAGGTAGCTCTTTTCCTTTCCCCAGCCTCTTCTGTGTTCATGCTTTCTAGTGCCAAGGAGACCGGGAGGAAGCCACCGCCAGGCTCCCGAGGCAGGGGCTGGCACTATCTGGGTAACTCAGGGCGAAGGTGAAGGGTGGAAGGTGTGTGAGCAGAGAAGACACGTTCCTGCGTCCTTGGAAACTTGCTTCCACCACAAGGTCCAGGAGGGTTGGGGAACTGGCTCAACAGGAAGGTTTGCTGCTAGGTTTGATGACATGAGTTCAATTCCCAGACCCACAACACACACACACATACACACCCAAAAAGAAATGGACATGTCACTCAGGTTGACATACAGCTAGGTCTGATTCCAGGCTGAGTCTGCGTGGGGCACTTCCCTGTTACCATCGACCAACCCTGAGAAGGGCGTGGACTGAGTCTATCACAGCTGCACTCTTTGGATCATCACTTTGGAGGGGGATAAATTTCAGCATGGGGATGGGCGAGGGGACAAGTATTCAGCTGATGACACACAGACCGGTCCTTCTACCACAAGGGCAGTCTGCCGGGGGGTGGAGGGCCTGTCTCTGAGGTTTTGGGACTGACCGATCTGGCCCTGCCTTGCAGAGGTAACGGCAAACTGAATAAGAGGCTCTACTTTCAAGCCTTCATCTATTACCAGGCAACAAAGAGACCATGGGGAGAATGGACAGGACCCCCTGCTTTTATGAAGCATCTGGGGTACAAGAGAGAGCTATCAATCAAACATGGCGAAGTAAGTATCTTATGATGTTGAGTGCTGGATGCAGAGTACAGGGAAGCCCAAAAGTCTTCACCAGCTCAGCCTGTCCCAGACTAGCTGGGACGTACCTCCTCAAGCCAGTAGGCAACAACTTACCAAGGGAAAGAGTTCCCCAGATGAGACTCAAATACCACGGGCAGGAGCAGTATACTAGTCTGCATACTGCAGAGTCTTGAGCTTACAAGAGAAGACCGAAAGACTCACAGGCAGCCGGGGAGGTCTGGAGACAGACAGACTATAGCCAGAATCCAGAGATTAAGGGACAAAGATAAGTGGTAAGTTCTGGAAGAACAGAAGGTTGGAACTGATGCTGGCAGGGGTTAGACGCTGCGGGGGTCCGCCGGCAAGGACACGTTGAGTTCAGATGAGCCCAGAAGAGGGAGAAAGGACGTCAGGCAGAATGATAGTTGGAGAACCCGGAGGCAAGAAAGTCATTGCTCTGAGGCGGCAGGGGCCTCCAGGATGGGAGTGGGGGAAAGACAGGTCTAGGGGAGAAAGAGGAAGAAGTCTACGGGCAGGATGTTTGCTCAAACTTAGTCATGTCTCTCTGGTCCACCCCAAGAGTGGCTCAGCTCCTCCCTGCCAGCCTAGAGCCCCTCCCGTCAGCCCCAGGCGGACCCCCTGTCTACAGCTCCTCCCCTGCCCCGCAAGCGGCCCCAGGAATTCGACTCAAGTGGCTGAAACCTCAAGAAACGTGTGTCTCACATCAAGACTGGGTGGGCGCGTCTTGGGGCTGGCAGGTTGGCGCCTCCCTTTGTCCTTATTAAGTCTGCACCAGGCCCGCGTGGCACACAGCCTTTTAGCAGGTTACTGTAGCTGAGTAAATAGTGGACTTGGGGTGACCTTGGCCCTAGATCCCTAACCCTCAAGCACACACTTCTCTCTAGGGGCGCCTCCGAAGGCCTCCCTCGAGGGGACAGTATGGATTCTTCTTAGCATTCTCCATCCTGAAATGTATAGACCCACGCTTAGGAGATATAGAAACCAAGCATCGATTAAGACCCTCTGAAAGTGCCACGCCTAAGCTGCCAGCGTCTGGGGCGTGTCTGTGGCAGGTGGGTGGTGATGGTGATGTCACATCTTCGATGGGAGAGGGGAGGAGCCTCAAGGCTCCAAGACTGGTGTGGGTTCCTCTCTAGGGAACAGGGTTGAAGTCCAGCGAAGGCCGGTGTTTCTTCTGTTCTCAGAATGGTTGGTTGGTGCCAAGCCCTTGGAACACAGCCATAACAAGGAGGGTGGCTGGCCGAGGGAGGGGGCAGAGCGGGGGTATGGCTGAGGGTCACCTGAGCATGGGTCCCAGCTCCACTGCCCCATAAACTGGGGGTGATGGTCCCTGCTTGTGACCCCACAGGTGCTACGACTGGGTATTCAGCGTGGTCTCGACTGTAGGACCAGTCTGAGGCTAAACCTGGGTCCTTGTGAGACCCTGCTGAAAGACAGGGAAAGAGAAGGGAAAGGAAGGAAAAGGGAGGGAAGGGAAAAGAAGAGAAGGAAAGGGAAAGGAAGGGAAGAGGAAGGAAGAGAAAGGGAAGGGGAGGAGAAAAGAAGGGGGGAAGGAGGAGAGGAAGGGAGGAAAGGAGGGGAAGGAAGGGAGGGAAGAAGGGGAGAACGGAAGGGGAGGGAAGGGGAGGGGAGGGAAGGGGAGGGAAGGGGAGGAAGGGGGAGGGAGAGGGGGTGAAGGGGAGGGGAGGGAAGGGGAGGGAAGGGGAGGGAAGGGGAGGGAAGGAGAGGGGGTGAAGGAGAGGGGAGGGAAGGGGAGGGAAAAAGGGAACATCAGGTAGGAGGGAGGGGGAGAAAAAGAAAGAGAGATGGTACCAGCTCAGAGGTCCCTGAATCAGAGACACTGGAGAGCAGCAATAGCAAGAGATCAGGAAGCACAATAGAACCCTCAGCCAAGCAGAGTATAACTGCTCGTGACAGAGGAAGCATGAGCACTCTCGGGGAGCAGATGGAAGGTGCGCGTTCTTCTCTGGGGAGCCAGCAATCCACCTGCCCAAGCCTCCAGCAACAAGCATCGACTACAGGCTGTGACATGCTCTCCCGCATCCTGTGTGCCTGCACGCGTAGGCTGTATCTGGGGCTAAGTGACGGGAGGCATAAGGAGGAGCTGACAGTGTGGGAGAGTAGTTAGGCCAAGGTCTCCTGGGGTAGATTACAGGGTCAGGATTCTGGGCTTTAATTTTTTTTTTTTTTTTTTTTTTTAGCGAGTGTGTTATACAAGAGGGTGCTTGAGTGTGCGCCTTTGGAGGCCCGAGGATGATTTCAGGAATCATCCTGGATTATGCTCCTTCCATATTGCTTGGCCCTGGATTTTCCCAGACTCTGCCTTCCAGGGCTGGAATTTCAGGTTGTCGTTTTTGGCCAGCATTTTTACGTGGGATGCGGGGATCCGAACTCAGGTCCTTTTGCTTGTGAGGCAAAGGCTTTAACCCCTGAGCCATCTCCCCGGCCCTTAGGCTCTGATTTTTAAGGGATCCGGGAAGGTGGCAGAGTCTTAGAGGTAGCCAGGTGTGGGGGGGTGATGCAGGGGTGACTGCCGCAGCCAGGTCTTCAGGCAGACAGGCTCCCCAGACAGGTTAAGCGGGTCAAAACCCTCTTTCTGGGCGCCTCCTCTGCCACCCAGGTGTGGTGACAAGCAGGACCCCTCCCTTCAAGGCTTGGCTGCTCTGAGTCATGGACCAAGACCCAACCCAAAGCTTCGTCTTTTTTCTTTCTCTTCCTTTAGGCTCCACAGTTGGGAAAACAGATCCAAGTTTGGGGATAAAAACCAAGGCACCAAGTGGAGAGCGGCAGGCTGAGGAACCCAGAGGAGCCCAGGACCGGGGAGCTTTCCTGGTCCCTGGCACTGGAGAGAACTGTTTGCTCCAAGACGCAGTGTCTCCCGACCGGATGTGCCGCTACAACAGCCTGAAAGCACCAAATCCTCTTCACTGTGCGCTAGAACCTCTGAAACCACGGATCAAACTCAACCACTTTCCTTTATAAACTTCTTTCTTCAAGTATTTTGTCATAGTGAGGGCGGATGATGAGCATATCCACCGTAGCACTTCTACTGGGTCACAGGTGACTGAAGTTGGGGTGAGGTGGGAGAGAGGGGTATATCTATCCAGCTCACGAGTTTGTAAACCCGTGATGAGTCAACATTGAATGCTCTATAAGTTACCTTGTAACTAAAGAGCATAAAACCCAAGGCTTAACCAAGCAGAGGACTTGGGACTTTGGGCAGGAGTTTCTCCCCACACACTATGAGTCCTATAAGTTTTTTTTTTTGTCTCCATAGTTATTTTTATAACATTACAGTAATAGGAAGCAGTACAGTTCATAACAAAAATATGACAAATTTCATATCCCTTCAATCCTATAAACATACCCCTATAAACATTTAAAAGTTAATTTTAATTAGAAGAATGGTTATGTTTAAGTTAAATATGATCAACATTCCCTACAGCAACACAAGCAAAAGATGGAAAACAAATGATTCACACTGCAGATGTCCACACACACAGAAAAAAAAATCACAATGTATAAAATGTGCATGTTTCAGCTTGCACTATACTAAAATAATTAAAATACATTCCAGGGAGACAGGAAGGACATGGGAGATAGGAGGGACAGAGGGACTTATAAAAAATACAAAGATTGTGGGAAGCAACCCTAAAGGATCATCCTATGCTAGTAATAATGTAAAAAAAAAGTCTTTTAAAGAAAGCAACAAGAATGGGCAGCCCCTATGAAGAGAAGTGTAGAGTGAGAAAAACTAGGGGGCAAGGGAGCCTTGGGCTGATCCATTTAGAACCTAGGGACAAAATTACACTAGAAGTAACAGGAATGTGGCACTTCCTGATAAAATGTTGGTCAGAGAGGTCTTAAAGGCCCCAAAATATGACAACTTTTTTGCCATGGCTCTTGATTGCTCTCCAAAAACTGTCAGTAAGACCCTATTACTGAAGATGCAACACAAATGGATCTCAGAACATGGGCAAAAATACATTAACTGGAACTGGTCTGAGGATTTTCTCCTTGCTGGACAGCTTATACACCAAGGAATACTGTAGAAGTTACTGGAGGAAAGAAATAATCACAAGCCCCATCAATGCACGAGATCTGTAAGTTGCAATATAAATCACCATGGCAACAGGTGACCACCAGTGTAATAGTGACATGAATACCAAAGAGACAACCAACAGCTTTCTGAATAGATTCAAGACCCGCTTGTCAGACTGGAACCCACCCCTGTTACTGTAAACTAGAACAAGAACCTAAAAAAGGGAAGATCAATAGGGAAGACAGCCAATGAACCTATAGGTAGGAAGACAGTACAACAAAGTGCTCTGTAGGCAGCTGTTATTATATCCATAGAATGGAAACTCTCAGTGGAAACCTTTGCGTCTAAAAGTGGATGAGTGAAGGGAAATGCACATAGCAGTGGGGTGGCCTGAAGAGAGGTAACTTGTTACATTACGGAGGCCTGAACCTCCACAGAAGAAGACAAGCCAGAGTGAACCCTGAAATCCATAGAAGCACACAGGAGGAAGGACGTGACAGAATGGGAGGGAAAGGTGAAGGGAAGGGAGGGAATGGGAGGGAGGAAAGCTGGGATGAATACTCAATATGCTTGTAAAATTAGAAAAGATAAATAAAATGGAATATATATATATATATATATATATATATATATAATAAAAAATACATTCCAGGGAAACACGTTACATTAAGAAACAGTACTAACTAACACTCAAAGGAAAAAGTATTTTCAACATGGAAACCCAAGACAGCAGAATTGGAAACGCAGATAAAACATAAACATTTAGGCAACACTGGGGTGGGGCAGACCCTTTGAAATGGACATTTCTGCAAGTTTAAATTTGTTTTCCCCAAATTCATCTAAATGTCTGTTGTCATCCCAAACAAGCACTTCCAACCATTGAACTAAATCACAAGTCTGAATCTAATTACTGGCTACTCTTTGAAAAATAACGTGTTTCTTTAGAAACAATTTCCGTATTTTGAGAGGATTCACACAGTAAGGTATGGCTACTCAATTCTCAGGGCAGAATTCATGCTGCCAATGTGAAGACAAGTTATTTAAGCATAAATTCAGTCTTAAGGTAAATTTCTGGAGTTTAAAAAAATTACTTTTTGATGAATAGAAATTACTTCAGTTAATTTTTATTACCTACAAAGACCCCTCCCCCAAATGTGTATATTGTGGGAAAAAATGGTGAGAACACAAAGGAGATGAACGTGTGCAGACCGTAACTGAACATGGTCCACAAAGCTTGTGTGTGTTTTGGGACAAAACTACCGCAGAGCAGAGGCTCTGACCCCTTTGCAGTCAGATTCTACGCTCCTATGCTGCGTGGCTTGGCCACAGAGGCTGGAATTCCTACGAGAGAATATTCACTCAAACGGTACTATATTGTGGTCTTCACTCTTTTCACAACACATTAATGCCTCAGACTACATAATGTAGAACTGAATTTTCAACGCCAATGAGGATTTTGTCTTAAGACCGTGTCACATACACTTTACTTCTTGATGTCCTAAAGTGTTTTGCTTTTTCTGTTTTGTTTTGTTTTGTCGTAGCAAGTCTTTGACTCCCCTTGTGTATTTTACACTTACGGCGTATCACTGGTCCAGCCTCGGTTCAAGTGCTCAGTAACCACGGTAACTCTCAGGGAGAAGGGATGGTTCTGTTTTGCAGATCAGTCTTGAACCAAAGCTGTAAGTGCACGCGCAGTTCACAACACCCGTCCCCCGGGGCGGCGGCAGAAGTTGCAGCTGGACATGGCAAGCTGGGCTCTTCTTTCGAAGCATTTGCTTCCAGCCAGTAGCTTCTCCTGCCCCACATTCTCAGCCAAGGGTCTGCGGCATTCAGAGGAAGAGGCCCACGATACCGCTGCTGGGCTCCCCAAGGTTTTTCTAAAGCCAGTGAGAAGTCGCAGGCAGGTAAGGAGAAGTTGTGCTAAGTCTGGGCTTTGGCAGGCTTTGTATCCCGTGGAGACTGACCGCTGTGAGCGGCAGCAGAAGCAAGGGGGGCAGCAGGACCCTCGGTTCTGCCAGTGTTGTGGTTCTTGTGTAGGTCTAGAAGTCAATATGTCAACTGAGCCAGTGTAAGACTCCTGAGCTGGGGTGTCTAAGATGCTTGACGCCCAAGACCTGACTGCCCCCCCAGCCTGCTAATATCAGATAGAAAGAAGCAGTCGACAGACAGCAAGGCATCATCCAAGCAGGTGGTCACAGCATCCAACGGAGCTGACTGGGGCCGCGGAGTGAAGGAGCAAACGAAAGGTAACATGATCGTGTCGGAGCTTACACACATCCAGCCGCATCAGCCCAGGCAGCCCTAGGAAGCAGCCCCCCACCCGGGGGGGACGCTCCGTGGAGAGCTTTGGACAGAGCAGAGCGAGTTCTCCACGGATAGGCTTCTGGCTTCCTGCTTCTGCCTCACATATTTTTATATGAACTGGCTAAACAACTGTAACATCTGTTTACCTTCTAGCTGTTTCCAAGGGCTCAGTGTTTTTAAAACCCTTAACTGCCGACCGTTTTTTCCTCCCACACGTACAGAGCCAGGGGACCAACCTGACCCAGGACGGGGGGGTTTTGAAGGACACTTGACATAAATAAACATGCTTAGGTTTGACGTGTGTGTATGACTGGGATGGCAACCTTGCTTCCAGAGCCTGCTTTACTGTGAGTTCAAACAACATGTGACAATTTAGCAATCACACACACACACACACACACACACACACACACACACACAGACGATGGAGAACATTTCTATCAATACAAGGGACCCATCTAAATTTTTTTGCTTTAAATTAGAATAGCACTTTAATAGTCACAAGATTCGACACTTCAAAAAAACCATTAATAAATAACAAGAGTGGAATGCTTATCAAAATCGCAGCAGACATAATGTTCAGCTGAGAATCGCTTCACCCGAGAAACCAATATTTGCGGTGTGACTTTCTTACCGTGGGTCAGAGGATGTTCTGGTTCTTTGTGGTCAGTTGGTGTCTTTAAGCCATTTTTAGCACCTCTGGGCTTCAGGCTAAATTCTCAGTAGTTCTGAACCTACACAAGATGCTGGCACCTCTAGGAAAGGTTAAAACTTGTAAGCTTTGTCTACACTGTGCAGGAGTGTACCCACACTCTTACATTTCGGCACCCCGTTTGTTTTATGACAAGCAAGCACTGCTTCTACATCCATGGTAGGATATTTGTTCAATAAAAATGTGGGAGAGGGATGGAGAGGTGGCTCAGGGGTTAAGCCTCTGCCTTGGAGGCAGAAGGTCCTGAGTTCGGATCCCAGATCCCACATATAGACGGTGGGCGGAAGCGGGGGCGGCCTGTGCTTCTGGTCCTGGTAGGGCAGAGCTTGTGAATCCCGGGGCAGAGTAAACAAGAAGGTGGAGGCGTCCATGGTGGTTCCCAAATTCGTCCGTGGTTCTACACACACACAGACACACACACAGACACACACACACGCATACATACGCACACACGCACAATTGAATAAATAATAATAAAAAATTTAAAAAATGTGGGAGAGTTGGGGGTCAGAAAAATTCTGGACTAATTCAACCTTCGATTTCATAGGGAATGGTTAAGATGTCAAAACTACATTTTTTTATTTTGATGCTTCTCTGTAATTAGTAACACTTTACAGTCACTAGACTAAATGTGTAGTTTGCCTTGTAGAGGCAGCGCACAGGACTGAGCTGAGGACAGAACAAGGCCGGCTCCTTCACAGGGTGTCTAGTGTCTCCTCTGTTGACTGCTTTCACCTTCCAAAAACCAGACCTGCTTCTTTCCCAAAGTCACCTTTCCCGAACTGGATGAACAGGTTGCTCCGAGTGTGTGTGCCAGTCGGCTCTACACAATCCATATTTGGAAATTTGCTCAGATTCAGTCCCCTTGTAAAACACATGCTAATAGACATAGTTGCAATTTGTAATCCCTAAGTTCAAACCATACCGATTAAAATAGCCTAATGCTTGAGTTCCCAAATAAAAGCTGCATGACTCTTGCTGGCTAAAATCTAAATCTGAATTATTCGCGTCTGGCATTGCGTGAATGTATTTTTCAGGTCGTTTTGCTGGATTTCATTGACCACTTGTGCAGGGTTCTGCAGGGCTCTTCTGAACTTCTGCCACCGCCAAGTTTATCCCACGCGTTAACCCAGCTTGGGTGATACTAGCAACCTGGACCACGGAGCTATAAATCTTTGCAAAGGGAGACACGGCTCGGCTGCCACTGCTCTCTGAAGAAGAAGGAATCACATGAAGCTCCGCTTCGAGTTATAGCACGCTGGACCCGGAGCTTGGGGTCTTCTGAGGGACCACCGAGTGTATTGCTTCAACTAACAAAAACCGTGGGCCCCTCAGAGTGCCGGAGATATCTAGCTGGGATGATTGGCAAGGCGTCTGGCTGATTCCAGCCGGGTTTCATTTTTAGGAATTCGAATCGCTGGATTTCCCTCACTGGTTCGTAACACACACCTGGTCTCTGGCAGTTCGGCCGTTTTATTTTGTGCATCTTGAGCAAATCTGCGGCAGTAAATCTCAAGGGGCTTGGCAAAGCCTGTCAGGGTGCGGATGTGTCAGCAGAAGGACTTTTCTTCAAGGGAGAGTCCTGGCCTTTGCCATGCCCCACAGTGACCTCTGAGGGAGCATGACTGTTAATATCGGTGCTGTTAATGGACTGGGATCGACTGCCCAGTGTTATTTCATCCTAGCCGAGGTGCTGAAGCTATAATACCACAACTAGGAATGACATAATCAATGGGCCCTACATTCGCCAAAGAGTCAGCTTGGGATTTGAAAGGAATTCGTCAAAGTGGTTAGAGTCGTTATCTGAAGATATGTCCCCATCAGACTCTGTCACTCCCAAGTTTTCCATAGTCTCAAGACTACTGTCTGATTTCCAAAGATAAACTTTTAAGTTTGGTTTCAGAAAATTACCTTTCATTTCGAGTCTTGTAAAGTTGCCTAACTTTCGAAGGTTGCCAGTATTTACATTCGATTTGGTCTGTGTCACTTTTTGATTTAGAGATGAAAATTTGTCCATTAAGAAAATTTTCCCCTGGGCCAATGAGCCTTGGTTTTGAGATCTGATACCAATGATGACTTTGTGAAGTTTACTGCTTTTCCTCTCCAGTTCCTTCGCGATTGTTGGACCATCCTGCCCCCACGGCTTGTTTGGCGATCCGCAGCATCTCCGCGATGCACTGAAGAGTATCTTTCCATCTTTTTCTGGGTTCTGCACAACAGTCCTCAGGGTGTGGCAATACCCACTTTCTCCTTCACATCTGTAGTGCAGTTGCATGCAGGAAAACTTTGGTTTCCCAAAAAGAGTGGGTTCAGGACCTATTTCTATTTTTTTCCGGGGCCTCTAGACTCAGCCATTGATACTGGTTTACTTTATCAACGTCATCATCATAATAGGCCATGTAGTAGGCGGAATTAGAAAGCAGTTAAGAGCGCATCCACGTCTCTGTGAGTAGCACCAACGAGGCTACATTCTCCAAATTGTTGCTTGAGCTGAGTTTTAAAAATTATGCTACGACACAATTTTAATGCAAAAGAATGCCTACTACTAATTACAGTGTTATTTCATCCTAGGTTCCTATTTAGGTGCTAATATTTACAACAAAACCATCCTCAGTCAAAAAGCATTGTGTTTTTAACAAAAAGCATTTGGCACAGAACAGACGGTCAGGAATGTCAGGCCCCCCTCCCCCCCAGCATTTTAACTGTAGTCTTCGCTGCAGTAAAGGCTTCATTTCCCTCCCCACCGACCCTCCCCCTTAAAAACGAAAAGAAAAAGCACATTTATTGTGAACGAGAAAGAAAAAGAACTCCCTAGCACCCTTCTCCCCCGGGACTGCATGCAGCTTTCGGGAAACCCTCCTTCCACACTATGAGGACAAAAATTGCCAAAAAGGCGCTGTCTTCTGGGGTCATTAGCATCATGCTTTGGAAAAGAGGCATTTTACAGGAAAAATACAAGCCCGCAGGAACTTTAACCACAAGTCCTGCAAAAAGGAGAAAAACCGTGAAAGTCATGGCCAGGACGCCGGCGGACTTGGCTGCAGGACGCCCGCTCCGCGGGGGGCGAGGGCCGGTGTGCGCGCGGATGGTGGTCGTCGGTCCTTCTGTGCATCGTCAGTGCCGCGAGGCTGCTCCGAGCTGGGAGCGTCCGCACTCAGCCTCGCGTCTGCAGCGAATGCATGCGGCCCCCATCTAATTTTCTGACCACACCCCTCCCCTCCTGCCCCCGCCCTCCCCTCTAACTGGAGACCCACTGATCGCAGCAGGGGTAGGTTCACCCAGCTCAACACCGTTTTCAGCAGCGTGAAGAATTTTCGCTCCGCTTAGTGACCTTCACTTAGGAAAGTCAGATCCTGGGCTAGTGGTAGGAAAGAGCTTTAGAATGAGCCGGAATACAGCAAAATGAGTGAGTGCTGCAGGTCATTAGAGGGCATCATACAGAGGTGGCAGAATACAGTCCCAAGCCAAGACAGGGGGGAGTTGTGCTTGGGGGTCGTCACCATCCACTACACAAAGGTCCTGTGGTTCTCCAAGTAACGTTCCTAAAAGGACACCATATACACAAAGGTTCAACGATTAAGAGAAAGTATGTGAACTGGCTTATTTTCCTATCTTGAAGAACATTCTTTTGTAAATGAAATTGCAAGGTGGTTTTATGAGATTTAGGAATAAGAGAACAGAGATATGATAAAAACCAAGTTACACACGTTCTGACCCTAAGTGTGACTCTTCTTCCTTTCTGTCCCTCTCTTCCCCGCTTCCTTCCCTCCTCTTCCCTTCCTCCCTCCCCCCCCTCCCCCTTTTTTGAAGGATTCTTGTTTGAGGGCTGGAGATGAGATGGTTCAGGGCTTAAAGCCATTGCCCTGCAAACAAAAAGATCTGAGTTCCAATTCCCAGATCTCACATAAAAATACCAGATAGGTAAGGTAGGGGTCTATAATTCCTGCCCTTTCCCTTAGGAAAACAAGAGCAAAGCAATGAGGAGGTAAAGCAATCTAGGATGACTTCCGACGTCACCCTTGGATCTCCACAAGCACACACACACACTCACACACACACACACACACACACACACACACACACACACACGCATACACACACACACACAGATCCTTGTTTGAGTTGCCTTTAGGAAAACACATAAAATCACTGTAGACAGTTTGTGTTTTACCAGTATGTTGAAGTATGAGTTTTTTTTTTCTTTTTCATTCTCTTGATTTTCAGTCAGCAGGAAAGGCAAACCCCAAGGCTGAGGGATAGAGATTCCTTTCCATATCCTGTTCTCTGCCCCCCTCCACTTCGATCTGTCCTCCAATTCTGTAATTTTGTCATTCCCAGCATCTTATTTACATGGAATTGCAGTGCCTGGAAGACGCGAGGGCTGTATTCCTAGCATTTACTTAAGAGAGCGTCAGTTCTCTCCTTCCATCCTGTGGGCTCTGGGGGTCAGACTCAAGTTGCCAAGTTTGCATGAGCCATCTCACCAGCCCTAGGGGCTGGATTTTTAAAACTCAGCTTGATTCTCTGGAAATGTATGCACTTCATAAAACCATTTTTATAAAAGAATGTTTTTTTTATTAAAAATTTAATTATACATTTTAAAATTTTTTACCAGTTCCCTCCCTCCCCCCTCCTCCCCCTCCCCTTCCCCCAGTGCCTCCCCCCCAATTCCCAGAGAGTCCTTTATTGTGTACGCCTAACTCTCCACTGGGTCCTCCTCTCCGATGACATATAAGGACCCAGTGGCATTTCCATAAGCCCTTTCTCTTGTTCCCCTTAAGCATAAGATCACTACTATGGCTGTCAATCCCTTGCCTCCAGGGGTCTCGGTGCCCTTAACAGATGCTAGACTTTATGAGGGCAACAGTGCGCTGGACATTGCGCAGGGCATGCAAAGTCCCATTATGATTGCTTTGGCCCCAACTATTGTTGAGAATCTTGCAAATCGTTGCTCCTCCCATCCTTTTGCTCTTACAATCTTACCGCCCCCTCTTCCGCAAATGTCCCTGAGCTCCAGGATGGGGAGAGATTAGGCTGTCCTAGTTCTATGTGATTGATATAGAGTCTCTGAAGTTCTGGATTGTGGTTTGTTGATTTTCTTTTGCAGTTTTGCTGCTCCTGCAATTCCCTTCACTCCATTCTGCTGGGCACTGTATGTCACCCCCTGGCCAGAGACAAAAAGCTGTTAAACTGGAGTCTTGTTGTAATAGCACATTCAAGGGTAGATGTAATAAGAGTAGGAAACCTCACTGAGGGAGGGGTCCATGTTTTTTTAAGATAGGAAGAGTTGTGGTATATAACAGTAGTTTGTGATAATCTTCCCTGATATGACCTTGAATTCACTATGAAACTGAGGATGACCTTGAATTGATTCTTCTGCCTCTACATCCCAAGAACAGGCATGAGCCACCGTGCCCAGCCGGGGATCTTTAAATTCTCTCAGTGATGTTTTGTCTTGGTGTGCTTTTTTGTTGAATTTATCAGTACTCTCTTTCAGGAAGGGCAGGTCTAAGTACTGTTTTCTTTTTATGAATGGAATGTTCACGACAGTTTGTTTAACTACTTGCCTATTGACGAACATCTCGGTTATTTCCAAGTTGGGTCTATTGAAACAAAGCTGCTTTGAGCATGTGTACATAGGTTTTCTCATGAATGAAGTTTTCACTTCCCTGGTAATAAGTGCAAGGGAAGTGCCTTGGCTGGGTCACATGGTCCTTGCATATTTAGCTTTGTGGAGCACTATGAGAGATCCCGTTTTCCTGCTTTCTTGCAGCACTTGATATTTTTACTAATAACGGTACTGTTTTTATTTTGCCATTCTGACAAGTCGGTGGCACATCTCTTTGTGGTTTTAATTGCATTTCTCCATGGCAAGCAAAATTAAGCATTTTTGCAAATATTTATTGGCCATTTGCATGTATTTTTCCCATCCAGACTCTTTATCTTCTTTTTATGGGATGTTTATGGTTTTATTATTAAGTTGTAAGAGTTGCTTACATATTCCACATATAAGTCAGATAAATGATGTGGGAACACTTGATCTTGTTTCAGAGGCTGTCATTTGTTGTATTTTCTTTCTTTCCTGGCAGCCTCCTGTGTGCTAGACAAGCACCGACCTCCAACTTTCATTTCCCTTCGAGAATGCCCTTGAAACACAAGTGATTTTCATCTTCCTGAAGTCCAGCTTAGTTTTATTCCTTCATTGCTTGTGCTTTGGTGTCATAAACATTTTTTTCTGTGTTTTTTCCAAGACTTCACTAATTCTAACTCTTGACTTTAGACCTTTTATCCATTTGAAAGTAATTTTTTTTTCATTTAAAATAATTTTTGTGTCTGATGTATGAACAGGGGTCTAACTCTGTTCTTTGGTAATTAGGTATTTTCTCAAGCTCACAACACCACCCTATGTTTCCAGCATTGCATTGTGTGGTAGCCACTCTTCTGGTGTTGTGATAAACTACTCTGACCCAACAACTTAAGGGAGAGAGGGTTTATTACTCGGCTTATGGTTCCAAGGGGTAGTCTGTTATGTCAGTGGTACCAATCAGATGGCTGGCTGGTTCCAAAGGGGATAGAGTCTATATGGGGAGGAACACAGGAGGCTGGCTTACGTTACACTGGCCATCAGAAGCAAGAGAGAGAGAGAGCGAGAGACTGTCGCTACCAAACCTCAAGTTCCATGCCCAATGATTTACTTCCTCTAGCAAGGCTCCACCTCCTAAAGGTTCTATAACTTTCCAGAATAAGTCCACCAGCTGGGACCAAGTATTCAAACCCAGGAGCCTGAAGGGGGATAATTCACATTCAAAGGTGACAGATGTTTATTTGTCCTGGTACCGTTTCTATACTTTCCCCATGGACTTGACTTTGCATTCTTGTCTGAAACAAAACAAATAAAACAATAACACGATCAACTGACTGTGGATGAGCAGGTCCGTTTCTGGACACTTAATTCTATTCTGTTGAGCTATGCATCACACGCCTGCTAGTAGTGTACCATAGTCGATAGCTGCAGCTTTGCGTGGTATTTTGAAACTGGGAAGCATGAATCCTCTAGCTTTGTCATTTAAAAAAATTTTTTTTGTATGTGAGGGGTGGGGAGGCTGGGAGGAACGTTTAGTTGGTGAAACACTTGCCTTGCAAGCATGAGTCCTTGAATTCCCTGTCTGGAATGCTCATGGTGACTTGCTCTTGCTTTGTATGAGCATCCTTCCCCTCCAAGCCTACCTTGTGGGGAGCAGAGGGAGGAGGATTCTGGGGACCCCTAGTCAGTTACTTTAGCGTAATTGTTGTGCTTTAGAACAAGGGGAGAACCTGTCTCAAAGGAGGTGGACAGCATTCCCAAGGATGACGGCTGAGGATGTCTCTGGCTTCCACGTTGGACATCTACAGGTGTGCACACACACCTTTACACATACATGCCACGTGTACATGCCTGCACATACACACATGTGCACACTCACACACATGCATAACAAAGACTGTTTGGGATGCTGGGTGTGTGCTCTCTTCTCCCAAGTGCCTCTATCCCCTGATGTCTGTTTAAATCTGTATTTAAACCACATCTTAGCAAATTTCAAGTTTCTTCCTTCTTCTCCTTTTCCTCCTCCTCCTTCTTCATCTCTTCCTCCTTCTCCTTTTCTCTTTTTTTCTCTTCCTTTTTTTCCTTTACTATTACTCTTTCTCCCTTTCCTCCTCCTTTTTTTCTTTATCCCCTCCTTTTCTTTCCCTCTTTCACTTCCTTCTTCATCTCTTTCTTTTGATCCTCTTTCTCCTTTTCTACCTCCATCTTTCTCTCCTCCTTTAAACAAATTGTCTTGGCTATTCCCAATGTTTTGCATTTCCATGTGAATTTTAGGTCAACCTATCAATTTCTCAAAAAAATAGCTATTAAGATTTTAATGGCAGCCTTCCTAATATTAGGTTTTAGTCTGTAAACCTATATAGATCCTTTTCTATCTACATAGGGTCTCTTTTGTTGTTTGACTGAGATCGGGTTCTCATATAACCCAGATTGACCACGAATTTGCTAGGTAGCCGTGGATGACCTTGAATTGTGGATTCTCCTGCTTCCACCTTCTAGTGCTGAAATTTTGGACACATGTCACATGTCCAGCAGGGTTTTTTCAATTTCTTGTTTTGTTTTCAATGTGCCTTTTCTGTTGAATATATCACTAGGCATTTTATTCTTTAGGTGCAACTCTAAGAATTGTTTTCGTCATTTTCTTTGGGGGTTGTTAGTTGCTAACGCATAGTCAGGATCCTAGTTAGGCACAGGTGTGTCAACTTGACAGTTGAGCGTTTGAACTCTAGCACATTTCTAAAAAATTAGTAGTTGAGTTAAGCCCAAAGCAAACTTGTAGTAGATTGTCTAGTTGATGGGGAAAGCCCAGCCCATGGTGGGTGGAACTAGGCCCTGGACAGGTGAATAAAATACAGAGATCTGGTTGAGGAAGCTGGCATCCTTGTGTACACTTGGCCAGACATGCTGGTCTGGCAACTAAGTATTGTCCCTCTCTCAGTTGCTATATGGAGATGGTGTGGCCAGTTCCCTTGGCCCTGGTGTTGGTGTGAGCTCTCTTGTCAAGCTGGATTAAGAACTGTAACCAGACTATCATAAGAGAATAAACCCCTTGTTTGATGGTGGTTTTATCAGCAACCATGAAGAGAACTGCAACAGTTGGCAATCACTTTGAATGGGCCTTTGATTGACATTTGTTCTCTGTTGCAAAGAAACATTGCTAAAGAAGCATCTTTTGACCTTCTGAACTGCCTTGGTAAGTTCAGTTAATGCGCTTCCTTTCTTGAATGTGGCTCACGTTGATATTATAGGTCTTTATATGTGATCATTTGGGTTTCAACTTTGATGAACTTCACATCATTGTAAGGATCCAACACTATTTATGACAAAGATTTCAAGCTTAAAATCACAAGTCTACAGAAATCACACACCAGACTCGACAATCCTCAAGGCCCAACACATTACCTTCTGTAGAAGTTACTTTTCTCATTGCCCTGACAAAATGCCTGACGAAAACAACTTAAGAAAGTGTTCGTAGGCCGAGGGCTTTCCCTCAGTGGTTCAAGCTTCTGCCTTGCAAGCAACAGAGTCTGAGTTCTGATTCCCAGATCCACATAAACAATGTTGGGCAGACATGGCGGCAGCCCGTAATTCTAGTAGCCTTGGAAAGGAGAGCCCGGGAAATCCCAGAGCAAAGCAGTAATGTGGAAGAGCAACCCAGGATGATTCCTGATGTCACCCGTGGGCCTCCACAAGCACACACAATCACGTGCCCTCTTGTACACACACCTGAACATGCATGTACACCCACGCATATGCCAAAACACATGCACATACACGCACCCCATTCATATACATGGCTCACAGTTTGAGAGTACGGTCTATCATGGTGTGGAAAGCTAGGCAGCGGGAGCATGAGTTGAAATGCCAATCACACTGGGCAGGAAGCAGAGAGATGCATGCTGGTCTCTACTTGCTCTTTTCTTTTTCTTCTGTCTGAGATTCCAGCCCATGGAATAAGTCTTTCCATCTCAGTCAAATTGCCTTATAGACAGACCTGCCCACAGGTTCGTTTCCTAGGTGATTCTAAATCCTGTCAAACTGACAGTCACAATTAACTATCGCATCTGCCTAAACATTCCAAATGCAAGGGCCGGGAATGTAGCACAGTCGGTAGCCCACCTTGTGGCACAAAACCCTGGGCTCAGTCCCCAGCAACGTGAAGACTGGATATGGTCGGACCATCTCTAACCCCAGCATATGAAAGGTGGAGGCAGGAGAATAAGGAGTTTAAGATCATCCTCAGCTGCACAGTGAATTCAAGTCCAGCCTGGGTTGTTACGGCAGGGTGGGTGGGCACTGCCCAAGGTGACCAGGGCTTCTTTGGAACCTGAGTCCTTTGCAGAATTTGTGTACTTGAGATTCTTAAAGAATTGAAGTTGTTAGGATTGGAGAGGTGGCTCAGGGGTTAAGCCTCTGCCTTGCAGGTAGAAGGTCCTGAGTTCGGATCCTAGACCCCACGTATAGACACTGGGTGGAAGTGGGGGCGGCCTGAGTTTCTGGTCCTGGTAGGGCGGAGCCTGTGAATCCCAGGGGCAGAGTAAACAAGGAGGAGGTGAAGGTGGTCCATGGTGGTTCCCAAATTCGCCCGTGGTTCTGTGCACACACACACACACCCCCCCCCACACACACACAATTGAATAAAAAAAAAAAGAATTGAAGTTGTTGCTTTGAATTTTTTTGTTGTTACCAGGGCTGAACTCACATGCCAAACATTCACTCTAGCCCCTGTTCTCGCCAAGTTTGATAATGATTGTCAAGATCATAGGTTGCAGTTTGTCTGTATACTGCCAATAAATCTAAGACCAAAGATCTTAGGGAACAAGGGGGTTTTATTCTTTTTTTTAATTTTAAAATAATTCTCAGTTGTAGTTCTTAGTCCAGCGTGGTAGCACTAAGTTGGTATGAACACCAGCAGCTGAGGGGGACTGGCCACAAGAGCACTGCTGAGAGAGGGGAAAACCTCACTTGCCAGACTGTGTGTCTGCCAAGGGTGTCGAAGAGTGCCGACTTACTGACCCGGCTTCCCCACCTTATCCACCTGTCCAGGGATGGTCTAACCATTACGGACGGAGTCTTCTCACATCAGTTGGACTTGCAGGCTTGCTTAGAGTTGCTTTAACTGTCAATTCTTCACAAATGTGCCTAGAGCTCAGTCTTTGATTGTCTATATATCTAACTAGCACATCTTAGTAATCTGAAACGAGCTTCCTTTCTTGGTCAGCAGGATGCAAAATGTGGCAGGTATAAGGTCACACTCTAAGAATCTCCCAGGGAGGGAATAGAAAAAAATCTTTCTTGTGTGTGTGGTGGTGGCTGGGGAACCTCACTGAGCCCTGCAGGCCCAGAAAGTTCCAAAGGCCCCTGGGCTTTTCCTTATGACCTGGGGAGCTCTGGACAGGCCTGTCTAGCAGCTTTGGGGAGAAGGCCTGGACACAACTTCTCCTTCTCTGTGGGGAGCCCACATGTCTGCAGCATCTTGAAGGCCTTGATGTGGGACCCCAAAGCCCTGGGTGGGGTCCCTTGCTTCTCCAGCGCTTCGGATGGACTGCCCTTCTTGCATCCGAGTGGAGTCTGTTCGCCATCTAGTGGCAGCTCTGATAACTGACCCGAGCTGTGAAGACGCCTGCGTCAGGCCTCAGGCAAACTCCACACTGAAGCTGACCTGCGAGAGTCCTAACATGAAGCAAGACCTTAAGGGAAGTGGGACCATTTCTCCCCTCGTTGCTGGACACTGCTGAAAGGGTCAGTCTCTTGTGGGATCCTTCTAGCTCTGCTGATGCAAGGTGATAACAATACTTCATGAACTTGCCTGCCTTCCCTCCCTCCCTCCCTTCCTCCCTCCCTCCCTCCCTTCTTCCCTCCCTCCCTCCCTTCCTCCCTCCCTCCCTCCCTTCCTCCCTTCCTCCTTTCCTTCTTCCCTCCCTCCCTCCCTTCCTCCCTTCCTTCTTCCCTCCCTCCTCCCATTCTTCTCTCTCTCCCTCCTCCCATTCTTCTCTCTCTTCCTCCTCCCATTCTCTCCTCTCTCCTCCTCCCTCCTTTCCTCCCTCCCTCCTTTCCTCCCTCCCTCCCTTCTTCCCTCCCCCCTCCCTCTCCCTTCTTCCCCCTCTCTCCCTCCCTCCCTCCCTCCTTCCTTCCTTCCTTTCTTCCTTCCCTCCCTCCCTCCTTCCTTCCTTCCTTTCTTCCTTCCTTTTCCCCTGTTATGGTTGCATTTCGATGTCGACTTGACAGCTGCAGACTGTTTGGGGGCAGCTGTGGAAGGTTGATGGTTGGAATGGCCCCTGAACAAGCCTGCAGGTACTTGACTGATTGCTGCGGAGAACCCAGCCCATAGTGGGCGGTACTTTCCAGTGGTGGACCAGATAATAGGAGGTGCAAGGAGGAGGAACTTGCTCTTCCTTATCGGGGGTTGACTTGCTGTGCAGTCCACTCTGCGTGCACGTTGTTCACCTTTAGAGCGTCTGGTCTTTGTTGCTGCTGCTGCTGCCTCCGTCCTTGGCTGACTCGGAGCTTCATCTTTTCTATCATGTTGTTGCTGTTCCCGCTGCCTTTGGAGCCTGGTCTCCAGGCCTCGCTGCTGTTCGCTGTTCGTCGTCGATGTCGGAGCCCAGCTGTTCTTCACCGACATTGGAACCCAGCGTCTTCAACCCTCCGGAGGAGCAAAGGCTTGAGACCCTCTCGGGATCTTTAAGCTTTGTGGAACATTCCAGCCAGGAAAGAGGCTGCTGCGGCCGGCTACCTTGAAGGACACTATTTTTACTGTGAGTTATTTTTTAATAAACTTGTTAATATATATACTACATTCTATAGATTCTGTTTCTTCAGAGAACTTTGACTAAAACAGAATTTGGTACCTGGGAAGTGGGGTGTTGCTGATAGATCTGACTATGTGGATATTGTGGCTTTTGAACAGTTTCACTGGACAAAGTTGGAAATGCTTGAAGATTTTCACTTTGTGGATTTACAAATACCATTCTTCAGAGTTTAGTGGGCCAATTGCATAATGTCAGTGCTGACAGAGATTGTTTGGGCCCAATTTGTGATGAGGGGAACAAGGACTTTGATAAAGCTGAATTTAAAGCTGATGGACTGGTTTGCTTGACAGAGGAGAGCTGTGTTGGCAGCCTTGAAGGTTTGGATGTGCAAAGAGCAGGCAGCAGAATATCTGCTGCTGTTGGAGAAATGAGTATCAGTGAAGGAAAACCTAATGATTTGCACTGGGATGGTGGAAGACGTGAAAACCACTGTATGGAAAGTTTGTGGTTTGAAAACTCAAATTCCTTCAGGGGCCGAAAGCCCAAGTGAAAGCCGTTTCTTGCCCTTTGGATGTTTGGCTGCCTAAAAGAGGCTTTTCCAGCATCAGCCCATAAAACTTGGTACAGCTGTGGCTCGAGTGGACTAAGCTTCAGGAATCTGGCAGCGTCCCCCGGTGGTACTGGTTTTGATGTATGATTATAGGGTTCATGAAGAGCAGCAAAGCTTGGCACCAAGTTTTTAGGAGGTCTCTTGGGAGATGTCCCTGGGACAGGTTGTAAAACAAGGTTTTCTCCTTAACCCAGAAGATTCCCTTGTCACTGTCTAGGTAAGGGAAGCCCCTCCTGTCACATTGGCAGGATTTTGTCCATCACCACCCATGCCATTTGTAAAGGGGACTGTTGACCACCAACCACATTATTTGTGCCAGGAAGTCATACTGTGTTCCAAATACAGATACCCATAGGCGTCTCTTTCAATTCCCTTTCTTTCCATTTAGCATGTTCTATCACTGGAGTTAATAGCTGATGTGGAGACAAGAGTTTCCCACGGAACCCAGGCAAGGGTCACTCTAGGCCACTCTACAACCCCCTACAGGGTTAGTCACAGCCTTGGCAGCAGGTTCATAGCCACCCAGTTTCTCCCCCTGCCCTGCTATGCCTTCCATACCTGCCTAACCTGTCCCAGGGACATCTCCTGAGAGAGACCTCCTAGAAACTTCTCACACAAAGACAGTATGAATTCATTCTGTACCAAACAACTATGTCTGGCCCCTTTTATATTCTTTGATTCCCAGTTTGACCCATCTTTGGAGCAGCCTTGGCTGGACTGAGCCCTAGCTGCAAGGGAGTCTGCACAGAGCCACCCTCACCAGTATCATGACCGATAGCCAAGTGGAAACCTGAAGTAGATGTCCAGGATCACTGATTATCACAGAAGTTCTAGAGACTTTGAAGCCATGCATATGTTTCAACTAATTGGCTGTGGTGTCAGTTAATATAAACACGTTAAATTGGTCAGCCAGAGCTGAAGGGAAAGGGGTGGCTTATATGACTGACGCAGGGCATTCTTGGCACTATGTGCTGCGTGCTTTGTTTTCTATTTTCATTTTAAAACTCATTTTAGCTAAAGACAAGGAAGAAAATGTGGTCATGCACTGGGGCTGGTGTGAAAGAGACCTTGACCGAAATCTTGATTTTGCTGCTTTAAAGTGGGGTGTGAGCTCTGAATGACTTCTTGTCCCTGCAGAGAGAATGTGTCCTTGAACTGGGGGAGGGGAGCTGTGTCTGCTGAGAACTTGAGAACCGAGCAGGGAGGGTTCAGGAACAGAGGTCTTCAGGGAGGGGCGTGGCAGGTAACAGGACTAAGAAAGCACAGATGGGCCAGGGATGCCCACCGAACTCAAATCCCAAGGACACAGGGCCTCATGCTCTGGAGTGTGGTAGACTGAAGTCTCTAGCATTCAGCAAGATAGGCAGAATTAGGGAACAGGTCAAGGCTGGGGGACCTGCGGGAATAGAGACCCTAAAGTATGGACATAGGGACCAGCTTGCTTTCTGAGTGGCCACTGACAAGTGAGTTAGAATGAAAGTCATGTGGGTAAGGGCTGGACTCAGCCCGAGGCGATTTGTCTCTGATTCCCTGAACACACACACACAACGCATGCACACACATGCACGCATGCGCACACACACACACACACACACACACAAAATGCACACACACACACGCACACCACATTCCTGGGAAGAAAGGGGTCTACACCTCCATCAGACTTATACCTGGAGATAAACCTGACACAATGTAGCCTTAAGTCAATGGGTCAATAAATGCTCATGAGCCATCTTGATGACCCCCGGATGTCCTAATTTTAGTGTCTAAGCTGTTCAGGTTTTGGAACTTACACTGGAATGTAAGTGACTTTTCAAACCCAGAGCCCTGGAGACACTCTGTTTCCCAGGGCAGGGCGGCTGTGCGTGCCCTTGTAAGTGTCGGCTGACAAGGATGGTTCTGACCACTTGGCCGGCTCCAACCAGGGAACGCTGCAGGCCGGTCCAGCTAGCAGAGATGTGAAAACAACTGGCCCATTCCACACTTTCTACAGTACAAACTTTTATTTGCATAGGGCCACACAGTAAATATTCCACAGTGGCCATCACGGACAGCTGCCGGACTACAAAATCGAAAGATAAAAGGTGACTTTAGAGTATCAGGGAAGTTAGAAAGTGATTTTTGATAAGCAATAGGGAAACTGAGGAGCACATCACCCCTCAGTAGAGAAAAATTGACATGCCCCCCATAAGCCCCAGAATGTGTTAAAATGAGCTCCTTTAACATAATAATTTATTCAATCAATTAAAAGAGCTGTGTCCTGTTTGCCTGTTGGCTCTGGACACCTGGCAGTGCAGGGGGACATGAGTGAGGAGCTGAGACCCTCAAAGGTATAGACAGGCAGTTGCTTTTACTTTGAAACCAAGCACCTTGATTTGAGACTTCTGTGTACGCAATGCTGCCATTTCTTGGAGAATAGTCCCCAAGAAATACCTTTCTATGCTGAGTTCTCTGCCGACTGGGCCACCCAGAGGACTCTCAAAGGTATGGAGGTTGGGGTGGGGAAGGGGAGGTTTGGGGGAAACACACACAGGAGC
>JALPQD010000357.1:1069537-1082037 GCA_023101885.1 Typhlomys cinereus | reverse complement strand
ACACATGTACATGTGCACATGCAAAGGATCCAAGAAACCAGTTCAGGAAAATCCTGACAAGGTTGGAACATGAGCTGCAGTTGCACAAGGGTCTCTAGTTCACTTCTCTGTGCTGCTTTGTTTTCAAGATGAGCTCTCACCATGCAGCCCACCTGGCCTGGAACTTGAGGCAACTCTCCTGCCTCAGCCTCCCGAGTGCTGGAAGTGCAGCACCAGTCAGCACAACTCACTCAGCTCCCTGAGCTTCTGATTTGTGTCTTTTTAACTGCCCGACACACAGCATCTTTACGTGACCAACAAGACGATATGACAACATGGAAGAAAATTTAGGAAGCATCAAAAAGAAAGCATCCATCCAAGACTGCTCAATGTGGTCCACATGCATGTATATCTTGAATAATTCCTCTGGGGTACGGATGCACCTGCCCGGTGAGTTCCGCAGACTCTTAGCGTGATTTGCTCCAGCGAGTGATTTTACCACGAATACAGTTCAGGAAAAAGCATCAGAATTTAGTTTCGCTCTCTTCTCCTGTCTAAGCCCCTGAGTAACTGGGAGACTTTGGGTGCACGCCACCATGCTTGGCCTTAGAAATATTCTTATTTCCAGGAAGGGGTGCATATTCCCAATAGGAAGGCAGTGGAGGAAAATACAAGAAAAGATTTTCCCGGTCGTTTTCTTTCTGGCTTCTCACCAACACATTAAGACCAGCAGCCTCAGATCTGCTGGTCCAGGGAGCATCTCTGGTCCCAGGTCTCTGGTTCTCCCCCCTGTCAGGTCCATTGACGTCACACACCCAGGATGCCACTCACCTTGCTCCACACCAGTACTTACCAGGACTCTCCAGGACTCAAATCGCCTGTAAAATCCCATCACATAGGAGAGCAGGAACATTAGCGAGATGAGGAAGGAGGTGAGGGAGACATAGAGCACCCATCCGTGCAGCAGCGGGTTTGCTATCTGCGTGGCGGACACCAGAATCCACACCAAGAACCCAAATAACTGTAAGAGGAGAGCGCAAAGAAGGGGAATCACTCGCTTGTGTGTGGGGAGAGGGGGCACAGATTCTTTTGCGGGGTATCCCTGGTTAAAAGCTCTGCTGAAGTCAGGAAGAATGAGGAGGGAAATGGGGCAAAGGTTGGTGGGTTACATCAAGTTGGATCCTGTTAGAAAATTCAAGGAGGAGAAAAGTATTGTGAAGGAGACATGTTTGGATGAAACTTTTTTTTTTTGGCTTAGTAGTGTGGGTATGTAGTTTTTAGAACAGACCAAATCAGTCACCAACACTTAAAGAAGGAGTTTCTTATTGGGAGAAAAAAATCCAGATTTTTTTTTTCTTATTTCTTGGGAAATCCATGGTTCTGGTCATAGTGAACAGTTTGACTCAGACTTGGTTGGGTTGGGTGATGGAGAGGGTCTAGAAGCCTGGTGAAGGGGTACGCAGCACACGGGAGGAGAAGGTAAGAGACTCATGAATTCCAGGATATCCACCGCTCCAGAAGGAAACTCCAGCCAGCCCCGGCTACATGAGCCCACAGCACAAACAAACCGTTCTTACAGAAGCGTTCTGTCTTAGCTTCCTTTCCTTCACCCATGATTGAAAAAATAAATCCCTAAGGGAAAAAGGGTTCATTTTCCCTCATGGGCGAGGCGGAGTCCATCTTAGTGAAGAAGTCAGTGCGGCAGGAGCTAGAAGCTGGTCACACTGAAGCAAACTTAAAGAAAAGAATGTGTGTGCAGTGCAGCCCAGTTCTCGTTCTCTACTTACAGAGTCCAAGATCCCAACCAGGGAACGGGCCACCCACAGTGGGCGGGTCTTCCCACCTCCATTAACCTAATCAAGAGATGCGCCCCCCCAAAAAAAAAACCCATGTCCCGAGGCCCATTTCCCAGGTGATCCTAGAGAGCTGATCATTAACGCTAATTATCATGCATAGCCTCATTTCTGCCAATCACATGCCATTCAGTATCTGGCTCCTTTTTTCAGATTCCAGATTTTCACCTCCCCTCTGTCCCTTTTCTCACTGAGTGTCTGCCTGACCTTATGACCACTTGATTTTAGACCCCTCAGGTCCCAATAACTGATTTCTTGGGGATAGTTGCCTCAGGGTGATGGGAATTTGCTCTCCCAATTGGTAGCGAAAGTAACCCCTTTTCCTCTTCTCTCTGCACCCTGCTTTTGTTTGCATTTAGACCGGGGTTGCCCATAGTTGGAAAACCCAGGAGAGGAACTAAATAGCCAGTCAGAGGCATGTTGACTTAAAAGCTTGGAGACAGAAGGTGCACACGAGAACCTGTGCCTTGTTGCTGACTTGAATTGTCAACTTGGTAGATCTGGAAACATACAAGAGGCAGGTCTTTAGGCGTGTCTGTGAGAGATTTAGCTAGGTTAGGTTAGCTCTAGGACATCTGTGGGAGAATATACTTTTTAATTATTTTCTTTTTTGAGTTTTACAAGTTTATTGAGTACTTATTCCTGCTTGCTCCATATCCCCCTCTCACCCATCCCCCTTCCTTCCCTTTGCCAATCCATCCCACTCCCTCCCACCCTCCTGCCTGTTGCTTCTGGGGAACCCCAGAGTTTGGGGGGGATAATCTTGATCAGGTTAACTCAGGCTGGGAAGACTTGTCCGTCATGGATGGTGCCACGCCTTGGGAGAGATTCTGAACTAAATGATGGATAAGTGATCAGAGGTCACGACATTCCTCAGTCTCTGCCCCTTGGTTGTGGTTGCAGTGTACCGCAGGGCACAAGCTCCCGCTGCCCTCACTTCCCTGCCAAGGACGGACCCTTGATCTGGAGCTAGAACGAACCCTTCCTCCAGTAAGTGGCTTTTATCAGGATGTTTAAACACGGCGTCTGGAAAAGTAATTAAGACGGTTTGTCCCCAACTTCCTGAGCAGATCTCCTTCCCCCGTCCCGTACAATGCCATCACAGCATCCTTGGTTCCTCTTCTCTTTGCTCTTGCTGAACCTGTGATTTTTAAAGATACACTAATCTTGACTATGTTGAGAGAGAGAGAGAGAGAGAGAGAGAGAGAACTGAATGCATTGCACTGCATGAACGCATGGTGCACAGGTGGAGGTCAGAGGACAGCTCTCAGAAGTCAGTTCTCTCCTTCCACCATATGGACTTTTGGGGCTTGAACTCAGGTTACCAGATTTTCGAGTCGAGCAGGCACCTTACTCGCTGAGCCATCTTGCCAGTGGCCCCAAACCTGTAACTTTGAGCCCTTCATTGGGTGGTGATCTCAGGAACCCATCCCTTCCCCATCTCTTTGTGACCTGCAACTCCACACATGCACTGCCCACTCCATGGCTCTTCCTGGAAGTCCCTCTCAGGACTGACTCAGTCCTTGCAGGACACCAAGAATGTCTCAGAGTCACACCCCGGGCACTGCCCTCGCCTCACCCCAAGCCTGGACTTGCCCCCCTCAAATGCATCAAACCCAAGAGGCACAAAACCTGAACTCATTTATCACCTCTACATTCCTTCAGAATCCACTCTCCACCCCTGCTTAGAATGACTCATCTAGGGGAGAAAGAGGTACAGGATTGGGGGGCATAGGGGTACAGAGGCCTGGACAATGCTAAAAACAGTCCATTTTACACTTCATAGCAGGCACACAGGGGTATATCTTAAGAAGCAAAATGTAATTTTGAAGAGATTTGACGTATGATCACCGGAGATGTGGTGATGGGGATGGGGTGGGACCCAAAAATGACTCCTGAGTTTGTGGTTTGGAGGAATCACACTACCAAATTTCAACATTTCTATGAAGCTGTAGCAATAAAAAGAATGGCAATTGCAGGTGACTCACACATTCGTACCTTTCTGAGGATATAGATCATCGGAATAGCTCATGGTCTCGCCTAGTTCTGGGGTTTTTCTCTGTCTTTGGTGCTCCACAGTTTATAGTGCACGTGTGACACAGTGCCTGTGTGTGTGTGTGTGTGTGTGTGTGTGTGTGTGTGTGTGTGCATGTGACACAGTGGAGGTCAGAGGACAACATTCAGTAGACAGTTTTCTCCTTTCACTAGGTGGGAACCTGAACTCAAACTGAAGTGTTCAGTTTTCACAGTGACCCTTCAACCTGCTGAGCCATCTTACTGGCCTTGACGTCATAGTTACAAGCACTGGTAATTACGTTGCCCACGTTTCAGTCAGTAACCCTCACCCCTGCTGATGTAAGCAACCTTAATTGATCTCAGTGGGTCACACAAAAGCAGAAGGGAAGAAGGGGATCAGAAGTAGGAGGAGGAAAAGGGGGGGGAGCAGGGAGTGAAAGTGACCAAAATGTATTATGTATGAAACTGTTAAAAAATCAAATAAGATATAAAACAATCATGGGAGTAAATTTCCTCAAGTCTTAGCGCCAATCCGCAGGTGAATTTGTAGGCTGGGTCTGGGGCTGCCTGTGGTCAACAGAGCTGGCGCGTCCTGGGACCAGGCGTCTTGGGTTGGGAGTCCTGTCCCCTGGCTCCCTCTGCTGGCGGGGCTGAAACTGATCCTGCAGGAGGAGCCAGGACTGGAAGCCTCTCCTAGTCAGTCTTCCCCAACAAGTCGTGAGACGTTCACAGAAATGCTGGCGCGTGGTTGGCACCAGACAAGCTTAGCTAATTAGTAGGAATGCCATCAAGGACCTGTAAAACTAATGGTTCCACCAGGACTTGTAAACATTTAGACTCTTATTAGACCTCTGACTCTGCCATTAGCTAGGTGTTCCTGGTACCCAGCACAAGGACAAAGGGCATTAGAGGGCATTATTTTGAATGAATCTATAATAACATCATCTTAACTTCACATTTACCAGGATCTTTACAGCTCATAAAATCTAGTTTCTCGCACTGATTCATTTAGTCTGGCATGCAATTCTGATTCCCTTCGGAAGACCAGAGAACTGTCACTCAATCCCCTCTGTTGCTTCTTCCAGCCCCACTGGGTCAGGCTTGGGAGTCAACCAGCCTCGCTTGGTCCCTTAGCCCTTGTCAGAGCTTGAAGAGTATCATAGTTGGGCACAGGTGTCAACCTGATAATTGAGGGTTTGAGCTCTGGGCACATTTGTGGAGAATTAGTGGTTGAGTTAAGCCCAGAGCAAACCTGCTAGGAGATTGTTAGCTGATGGGGAAGGCCCAGCCCATGGTGGGTGGGACTAGGCCCTGGAATAAAGTTCAGAGAGCTGGTTGAGGAGTTGGCATCCTTGTGTACACTTGGCCAGACATGCTGGTCTGGCAAGTAAGGATCATCTCTCTCTCTCTCAGCCATTACATAGAGATGGTGTGGCCAGTTCCCTCGGCCTGCTATTGGTGTGTCCTCTCCCGTCAAGCTGGACTATAGACTGTAATCAGACTATCAGTAAGAAAATAAATCCCTTGTTCCCTTAAGCCGTTTGATGATCATTTATCAGCATCCATGCAGGTGAACTGCAACAAAGGAAGCATCCCTGTCCCCTTCTTCCCTCAGAGGGCGCCTGGCCGCCTGCTGCTATGGGAACATTTATATCTGTATTTATGTTTATCTTTGTGAGTTTAATCATCTCCGCCGTCCGTAAGGAGAGGGCTGAGCTCACACAGGCTGTGTGTGGTGGACCCTGGACGAGGGTGTTTATGGGTCCCCTTAAAACCAGATATCATACTGTGGGCAGGGGCAGAAAGACACTCTTAGAAAGTGCTAGAGTCTTAGCAAGGGCTGCTGGGGGGATTAAAAGCCTCCAGGGGATTCTCATGCCTGCCATACCAGAGGCCGTTTGGATCTTTGCTCTCTGAGTACCGGGCAAGGGCTTGGAGATCTCTGTTCCCACCATTATTCTTAACACCAGCCAAAGGCCTCCGTGCATTTGGGGGAATCTACTCAAATTACATGGAAACCTTTTGAAACAACTTGACTGTTGCATAATTGACGTTATGAAGTGGAATGCTCTTGACTTTTTTATTCCCACACCCTAGGCCAGGAGTCAGGGACCCTGGGCCAGCTCCACGGGAAGTAAAATCCACTGAACTGTGTTATCTCACCTCTATCTCAAATAGTCTACACTGGGAACTTTGTTTCTTACTTCTTTGAAAAAGAAAACTCATATTTACTTTACCGTGAGTCTCCCCATAGCCTAAACTGCTTCCCACTTCTGTCATTCCCAAGGACAAGGGGTACTTCAACGCCTACGGGCTGGTCCTCAGAGCAAAGGAACACTTCAGCTGCAGTTGCACATTAGTGAGTGTGTTTGAAGGCAGCCTTGGCAGGTCTTTTCCTTATGAGCACAATGCACATGTCTCATGGAGCTGTCCCAAGACTGAACAACAATTGGAAAGGACCTTCAAGGATGGAGCTCAGCTGTGAATTTGATGTTGTATTTGGAAACTAGCTCTCTTGTGTTTAGGGCCTCGAAGTTAGAGTGAATCCCAGTCTTTGGCAAGCAGAGGCAGGAGGATCACAAATTTGAAGACCTTGTAGTTTAGGCTACAAGGTAAGATACTTCGTCTCAAATCAATGGATCGATTGATCAATCGATCGATTGATTAATCAATTGATCAATCACCAATCAATCCTTCCATCCATTTCAAAACAAACTCTAAGCAAATTAACAAACTAAAAAGTGGAAAGTAGGAATTGAAATAATGACTCCTGGATTGGAGTTTTGCTCTGGAAGACCTGCCTGGGCATGGCATCATATCACATCACACAGTAAGAAAACCTCTAAAAGTTTCTGGGTCAGATCAAAAGGATGTAGCACGCTGCCGCTAGCCAAAGGTGGGCACTTTGGGCTTCAAATAGAGGTCATGGCCACAAGGTTCGGAATCCATCAGTTCCTGGGATCCCCATGAATTTGAAATGATACTTAAAAAAAAAACAAAGAAAGGTCATTGGAGGATCCTTACTGATTTTGAAAACTGTTTAATAAAGGGAAAACATGCGAAAACCAGGCAGGGGAGGCAGAAGCTTCTGAAATAGAGGGGCGTGGCTGGGGCGTGGCTGGGGCGTGACCCAGGGCAGGGTGTTCGCCCGGCAGGTTCCTTTCCGAGAACTACAAACCTAAACAATGCACAAATCAGACAGAAACATAAGGATGTCCAAGGACAGTGTGAGTTCTGCAAATTCCTGGAGCTCTCGGAGGCACAGAGGAAGCCCCACTGTCTGGGCTGCGGGGGCCCCAGAGATCTTAACCAAAGTGGCAAGGAGGTTGTTGGAAGCTCCCCAAAACCAAGCTGCAGCGGAACTGAAACCCTAAACCGGTTTTGTCGCTTCCACTTTTCCCCAATCAGAACAGGTCTGCAGAGCTGTGTCTCTGGGTTTCAGTCTTAGCTCTGCCTGCGGGACAGGTTGCTTACCTACCTCTGCTTCTGTCTTCTGTGCCTGAGTAAGGGGACCCCTTTGGCCCCTGCCAACTCCCTGAGGCGCATGGAAAGTGTTTAGGTAATACCTGAGGATTGTTAGGGAAGAATTCGACTGTAATTATTTGATAGAGATGTTGCTTGAGAGAGACCCAGAGGAGGGAATCTCCAGGCTGCTCTTCTCAAAGGAAGCGTTGTTCATTCTGGGGCAGGGCGACAGGGAAGACCACTCTCCAGGGTGATTGCAACAGCATGCGAGAGGCAGAGACCCTTCTGATGAGTGAATGAAAGCTTTCTAATCATCAAGAAAAGTGTATTTATTTTTTTGCCTATAAATTTGCCAGTGGCCATGGGCAGTCCACAGTGGAAGTCCACAGCCTCCCAGATTGAGTAACTGAGCTATTAGCGGCTCTGATATTTCAGTGATACCAACCAAAACATTAAGTGAGCACCGACAGTTTCACTAGTAACTTTCCTTCTCCAATTTGTCCTATGAATGGCGCACACCACCCGAATGAAGGGTGCGCAGGATCATCTATTGTATCTACTTATCTACTATTGAATCTTATGATGACAGAAGGGACCAGAAAGGGGCCTTAATGCCCACCAGAGGTGACCAGTAAGGTCAGAGATGCATCCCACAGTGAAGCGGAATGAGCCCCCAAGAATTTCAGGAAGCAGATACCAGCACAGCAGCATGCGATGGTTTGTATAGAAAAGGAAGAAAATGGGCTGCTGGGATGGCTGGGGGGGGGGTAGAGAGGCTGCCACACAAGCCCAGGGACCTGAGTCGGAGTCCCCAGATTCCGTGTGAAAGCCACGCACAGTGCATAAGGGTCTGTAATTCCAGCGCACCTATGGGAAGTGGGAGGCGGAGACCTAAGATGTCCAGAGGCGGGAAGGCGGGCCAGCCTGGCTTACGGGGCAGTGGTGGAGAGACCTGGCCTCAGAGAAGGTGGAAAGGTGAGAAATGATACCTGAATCTTGTCCTCTGACCTGCACATGCCTGCAGTGACATGTGTGTGTGTGTGTGTGTGTGTGTGTGTGTATGCACCCATGTGTGTGTGCACCTGTGTGTGTGTATAGACACATATCACACACAAAATAGTAAATAAATAAAATGTGTGAGTATGCATTTATTCGTAGATGAACAGATGGACTGAGACCCTTAAATCAATCAATTCATAAAGAATTTCTTAGCTCAGTTTTTAGCTCTCTCTCTCTCCCTCCAGGATTTCTTTAAACCTATACCAGCCTCAGCTTCCCTCAAGTGCTGAGATTGTAAGAATACATCCCCACACCTGGCTAGGGCCACGCTCATATTTAAGTTCACTCAAAACCGTCAACATGCAACTTTCGAAAGGAAGAAACATGGCTGCATGATGGGGGCTGACGGAGCATCCCGGATGGGGTCTGCTTCCGGTGCCAAGTGTCTGGAGGGGCAGAGGGCACACGAGAGACCAGGGCCGGCGAGAGAGCTCGGCACAAAAGGCACCTGCTTGCAAACACGGAGACTCGGGTTCAAGTTCCAGAAGTCCACATGGCGCCTCTCTCTCTCTTCTCTCTCTCTCTCTCTCTCTCCTCTCTCTCTCTCTCTCTCTCTTCTCTCTCTCTCTCTCTTTCTCAAGTCTTTCAAATTTTTTTTTTTAAAAAAGAGGGTTCTTCATTCAAATCTAAATCTTTAAGGGGGGGGTCTGGCACCAAAAGGCTCCCAGCCAGATGCTGCCTGATGACCCCGGGAGGTGGGATGGGTCTGCACACGTTGTATCTGCATGGCTGGGGCTCGAGGCCAGGCTGAGTTCAGCGTGGGACAGACAAGAAACCGAGAACTGGGGAGCAGCTTGGGGTGGGGGGTGGGAAACCCAGCAGCAGGTTTTTCTGCATAGCTGGTGGCATTTCAGCAGGTAGGCAGGTCTTCCTGCCAACACCACATTCCTTCCCTCCAGGCTTGTCTTGGTTTTCATGACAGCTTTGCCCTTCCTGCCCTTCCCTGGCTCTTGGGTGACCACAGAGTGTACCACGAAACCCCAGAAACTTGAACTGAGAGGAAGAGTGGGCGGGGCCCATACAGTCAGCAGGACAAGAATGCGAGGGCTTGGGGTACAGCCTGGGAGGATTGGGCTGCAACAAGACTCACTCGGGCGCTGCCCACAGTGCGAACCCCAATCCTCCAGAGGAAGACAACTCTTGTCTCTCTCATTCTGGCTGATAAGATGCGGGATCTTTTATATACCTTCCCTCTTCTAAACATTGAGTTACAAGAAAAACATTCCCGTCTCTGCTTCCTGCAAGGGCAGAGTTCAGTGGTAGTAAGTGGAGCACAGTAAGGGAGGGTCTGCAAACGTCACCATCCAACTCAAGTTCTGTCATTTTGCACAACAGAAACCTCTCTCCCCAAAACACTAACCCTCTCCTTCCTCCCTCCCCAGCTCTGCCGCCCCCCACTTCTCTCACTATGCATCTGACTGTTCTGAGTACTTTATGCTATAGAAGAAATCACACGGGCGTTGGCCGTGACTGACTGATTCCACTTAGCAGCACGATACCAAGGTTCACGGTCAGCATAAGCCAGTGTTTCCTTGTGTTTGAAGGTGGAATGATATTCTACCCCAAATTCATCATTTCCCAACTCAGAGCAGCACAAAACTTAGAGGAGACTTTGGCTTTTCCATTGCGCAGACCACATATACTCTGCTGCTAAGGAAGATTTGTGGTAGAAAGTTGGGTATTCTATGGATTTTTGACATATGATAGGTTCCATTTACTTGAGATTTATCAAGACATGATCCCAGTATAAATCAAAAGGCATCTGTCATGTACTTTGCTTATCCATTCATCTATCTGGAACTCTTGGTTGCTTTTGTCTTTCAATAATATTGCTAGGAACCTGGGCATGTGAATATTTATCAATGCACATCCTTTAAAAGGGAAAATCAAAGCAAAAAAATCAAAGCAGTTTTCTTGCATGATTCCTAGACATCAATAAGTCCTTTGAACGGGTATCCATGTTTCCGTTACTGAGGACATCCGTTGAACATTCCTGGTGTCTGATCAAAATGCAACTCTAGGGAGACTTTAGTGACTCAACTGAAATCGTGTGGCAAGAACTATTTTTTAACCCTATGATATAATGTTCACGTCAAGTAAACGTGTCATGTTCTTTCCATGCACAGTCCTTAAGCATGCTTCCCCTTTCACTCTGTCCCTTCCCCACTCCCATGCTAGAATTGGAGCCCAGACTGTGCGCATTCTAGGCATGCGCTTTACCACTGAGCTGCATCCCTAGGCTCTTCCCCATTTTCTCTTTTCCCATTTCCATGCGTCTGTGAGTGTGCACGTTGCATGTATGCATGCTTGTATGTGTGTGGGTGCTGTGTGCCGGTCACTGGAGAGGTAAGGGAGACGGTAGGAATCATTCTTCATCACTCTTCCACCTTAGTCCTTTGAGTTCACCTATAGGGCTAGTCTGACTAGCAGCTTTCCTGGGAATCTCCAGGCTGCTGCTACCATTACCAGCCATTTCACATGGGATCTGGGAATCCGAATTTCCGGTCCTTTTTGCTTGTACGACAAGGGTTTTAACTACTGAGCCATCTTTTCACACTCTTTCTGTTTCTGAGGCTCAGTTACTCTCTGCAGTCCAGGCCCGCTTCAACCTCTCAATTCTCCTGCCTGTGCCTCTCCGTGCTGGGATTCCAGCCGTGTGCTACCCTGCTGGGCACAGGTGGTTCCTGCTATCTGAGGTTCCTGGTGAACTGTCAATTATCAGGTTCATGCTTGGACCGTGGCTCCTGGGGGAAGCTCAGGGCTGGGCTCCTGCAGCCTCTAGTCACAACTTTTTGGGCCACTTAATCATGATGTAATCATGCTCTGTGTGTGTTTCTATTTACAGACTCCTTATCTAACACACACTGCTGATTTCTCAACACTGAACAGTGGCCCCCGGCTCCGCAGCCCCTGCCCGATGGAAGTTTCTCCCACACATGCGTCTTCTCCACAAGATTCATCTCAGACTTCTGGCGCTCAGGGACATTATGCTGCGCCTGGGCATGATGCTCAGGGACACTGGGTTTTAATAATTTAATTCGGGAGAGGGGCTCCTTGGGTAGCCCAAGTTAACTTGGAACGCACAAATCTTTCAGTCAGCTTCCTCCAGGAAACTACCAGCTTGTGAATGCTGCGGCACTCGGCAGGTGTGCAAAAGACATTTGCTCACAGTGTGGGAGCTGCGACGAGAAGGCAGAGCACCGTCTCGCTTAACTGGAGCTGCGACGAGAAGGCAGAGCACCGTCTCGCTTAACTGCAGCACCGGGCAACTCATTTTCTCAGTACACTGTAGCAAATACATCAATTTGCAAATTTGGAATGCAGATATTATAAGAATTTATTGTACTTGCTTTTTTTCTCTTACCCCACCTGAGCTTGCTTTCTCTTTCTTTTTTTCTTTTTCTCTTTCTTTCTTTCTTTCTTTCTTTCTTCTTTCTTCTTTTCTTTTCCTTTTCTTTTCTTTCTTTTCTTTTCTTTCTTCTTTTCTTCTTTCTTTTCTTTCTTCTTTCCTTTCTTCTTTATCTTCTTTTCTTCCTTTCTTTCTTTCTTTCTTTCTTCTCTTTCTTTCTTTCTTTCTTTCTTTCTTTCTTTCTCTTCTTTCTTTCTCTCGTCTCTCTCTTCTCGTCTCTTTCTTTCTCTCCTCTCTCTCCTCTCTCTCTTTCTTTCTCTCCTCTCTCTTTTCTCTCTTCTCTCTCCTCTCTCTTCCCTCCTCCTCTCTCTTCTCTCTCTCGTCTCGCTCTCTCTCTTCTCTCATCTCTTTCTCTCCTCTTCCGGTCTCTTCTCCTTTCCTCTTTCTCGATCTTTCTCTCTCTTTCCTCTGTTTCTTCGCTTACTTTCTTCCTTCCTTTCATTCCACCCCCCCTCTTTCTCTTCCTCTTCAGCTCATCGTTCTCTTTTCCTCGGTGTTTCCCCCGTGCTCTGGTCCCCCCTTGCCCCTCTCATTTCTCTCCCTTCTCTCTATCTCTTTCTCGCCTGTTCCCTCTAATCTATTTCCCTCTCCTCTTTTCTCCTCCCACTCTCTTCCTCTTTCCTCTTCAATCCTTCTCATATTCTTTCCCAGCTTTCCGGCTTTTTTCTCCGTTACTCTTCTCTATTTTCTCTCTTTCTCTCTTTCTCCTCTTATTCCCT
>JALPQD010000357.1:1028912-1069512 GCA_023101885.1 Typhlomys cinereus | reverse complement strand
TTATTTATTTATTTAGTGTGTGTGTGTGTGTGTGTGTGTGTGTGTGTGTGTGTGTGTGTTCACACGCGCCCACACATGTCCCTGTGGAGGCCCAGGGGCGACTTTGCAAATCACCCTGGATTGCTTCTATTTCCTTCTGGCTTCACTCTGGGATTTCCCAGGCTCCGCCCACCTGGACTGGGAAGTGCAGACCACCGCAGTTTCCACTTGTTTTTATGTGGGACCTGGGATCCGAACTCAGAATCCTCTGCTTGCCAGGCACAGTCCTAACCCCTGAGCTATCTCTCCAGCCAGACAGATACCTTTTGAGCACCCACTGCATACCAGGCACTGCTCCGGGTGCATGAATCCCTGCCTCCATCTCTTCTGTGTCTCGCTTACTCCTTCCCTCCCTCGTGACTGCCCCCCAAAGTCAGTATTAAGCGCCTACTGTATACACAAGTCGGTGTAAATGCAGGAGGCCCCTAAGCCTGCCAGGGGCTGTGGATGTGACTTGCTTTTTGGTAGATTGCTTTTCAAACATGCAAAAAGCCTTGAGTTCCCCCTCCCCCAAGACGGAATAAAACAAGACCTGACTGGTAGACTCCTGTATCCTCTGTAGAGGGAGGTAGGAGGGTCAGAAGTTCAAGCTTATCCTTAATTACCCAAGACAACCTGTGCTATGAGACCCTGTCATAAACAAAAGGCAAAGGAACAAAAAAAAAACCCACAAATACAAATAAACCTGATAGCCCAGCCTGTTCAGGAGTCCAGAAGCAACAACTGTGGATCACGTGGGCTGGTGGCCAAAGTGAAGTGGGAGAGGTGGAGGGGACCGTGGACAGTGAATAGACTGTAATGTCAGGGGACACGACTGAGATCTGGCTGCAGATCTTAGGGTGTCCCTGACTTAGGGGCCCTTGGCTGGCGTCACTTGAGGAGCAGGAAGACAATGAAAACCTGGGTTCTCAGATTATAACTGGCCTCCAAACATCTCAGCTGGAAACTTCCACCCATAAGTTTCTGCCATAGTTAGTTTCCAGCAGACAAACACACAGGCGCACACACACATCACACACACACACACACACACACACCCAATTAGCTGCGGGTGACACCAGTATCCACAGGCAGGCGCTGCACTTGAGTTCCTTCACCCGAAGGGCGGGAAGGGAGGAGAGGAGGGAGGGGAATGAGTTCACGGCCCAGCGCACGCTCCACGGCCTGCGCTTTAATAACCAGTACGAGGCCATTCCATTCCGCTGTGAGGTTATTAAATCCAGGGCAGGGGGAGGACACAGACATAATAAAATGTAGACATTTGTAGAGAGTTGTAAGATAAAAGATAAAATCAATAACCATGGTTTTCTGGAGCCTTCTCTCCAAGACATCGATACATAAGAACCAAGGATCACTATGTCCCCAGGGAGTTAACGCTGGGGAAGAAGTGGGCTCAAGGTGCATCCGAGAGCCCCTTCGTTCCACAGAAGAATTCTCTTCCTAGATGCCCACAGCAAAGTCGAAGATGAAGAGGGAAGAGAGGGAAGGAGGGAAAGGAGGAGGATTGATAACCAGTCCCTTCCATTACATTGTGGAGCTGCATTACCAATCTTTACCAGAAGGGGGCGGGCCTGCTGAGATTGGAAGGCCGAACGCTCAGCTGCTTCTTGTCCCTTTGCAGATACCGTAGGCAGTTTCCTCTAGTGGGAGGGTTTAACTGTCCGGAAGCGGAAGTCTCGTTCTTTTTCACTCTCTTTGGCCCTCGCCGCTTTCGCTGAGCTGCTCGGGTACGCGGGGGAGAGGGTTTCATCCGGGGCCATCCGCGGGCGGGCGGGAGTTGGGGGCCCGGGATTGCGTGGAGGGTGCGAGGGAGGAGGCAGGGGTGCGGGGGGCCGGCGTTGGGGGCTCCAGGCCCGCGAGCCCGCTGACGCCGAGGCCTTGTTCCCCGCAGGTGCCGTCCGCGCCCGCCCGCGCCGCTTCGCCATGGTGAGTACGGTGGCCGCCAGGCGCCTTCCCGGGGCGGAGGGCTGGGGGGGTCCTGCCCCCCCCATGCACGTGTCGCCGGAGCTGATCGACCCCGTTTCTTTGTCGCAGCCTCGGAAGATTGAAGAAATCAAGGACTTCCTGCTCACGGCCAGGCGCAAGGATGCCAAATGTGAGTGGGCGCGGCCGGCGGGGGCGCGGGAGCTGGAGCCCCCCAGGAACCCCCGCAGCAGGCAGACAGGAGCGTCTCGCAAAGCCTTAGCCTTCCGCTGCGAGCGGAATGGTTCAGGCGTGGGAGTCACCCGGGGCCCTTGGACGCGGCGCTCAGGGCTCTGCACGCCCCCGTGGTGCAGCCAGCGCAGCCCCTGATCGTAAACCTTAGCGTGGCCGGAGGGTAGGTAGCAAAGCCGATGACGGATGGGACCCTCGCGCCCAGGCGGCTACGGTTCCCAGAACCCAGAATGCGGGGGCTGGGGACCTGGCCCGCCTCATCGGGGGCGCGTGGATGGTGCCCCGAGCCTCCTTGCGCTTTTTTGCATGTGGCCGATCGTAGAGGTGGGTGTCTGACTCAGTTTCAGCTCGACTCGTACAGTTTGCCTCTGTTCAAACCCCTTGGGATTGGCGGAGCGGGGAATGGGACCCCCATCTGTGTTTCTGTCCCTGGATTGCTACAGACTTGGGATCAAGTTCCTTAAGTCGCTCCGCAGGCTAAGAAGGAACGACAGTCCCATCCCACTCGTTTGAGAACCTGATTTTAGAGCAGATTTTTTTAATTGCCCTCTCTCTGAGGGGTGGCAGCAGCTTGGATGTCTAAGGTCTGTCGGTATCTAGCCCTGGTTGGATTGATACTCACTGACCCAAGACACGCAGTGCTCCTCCTTCCTGGGTCTCCTGTGTGTTGGAGTTACGGGGTCGTGCATGGCCGAGTCCCCTTGTTTTCATTTTGGGTGTTTGAGACACGCAACCCGTGGTGATCTCAAACTCCCCATCTCCCTAGTTCCGGCGTCCAGGCTTGTGCCCAGATGCCAGGCGTGGGAATTCTTTCTAAAACTGAATGTCCTCTTGTGTGGGTCCAGGTGGTGTCTTATCTGGTCATTTGTGGTGGACACTGTCCGCGTCCTTGGGGTTTGTACCCAGAAATGGAATTGCTTCCTACAGTATGGTCGTCTCTAGAACTTGGGCTGGGGGGGGCGCCCAGTCAGTAGAGAGCGTGCCTCTTACTCACAAGACCCTGGTTCTGTTCCCAGCACTGGAGGCGGAGGCAGGACAGTCAGTTCACGCCACCCTCCACCACATAGTGCCTTTGAGACCAGAAAGGTAGTGTTCGGTGGCCATGGGGGGGACGACACCATGTTGGGGTACTCGGTGGGCCAGAGCCACCATGCCACAAGCAAGCTCTAGGCCACAGTGCTGCTTCCGTGAGCTCGCGCTGGGTGCTTGCGGCCCTTGGGGTCTTGGCTTAGTGCACTAGACCCTTCACAGTCTTCGGAAGAGTGAGTGGGTCATGGAACTGTTGGTTGTTTTTAAACAACTGTTGGAGCGAGGCCTTAGGCAAGTCTGTGAACTGTCCAGCTAGCTCACCCCGGGAAGTCGCTCTCCAGCGCTGTCTGAGGGCTAGGCTAGTTCATGGGGTGTGTGCTCTTGAACTTGAGGTGGGCCTGGGGCTCTCCGGAGGTATCCAGGATAGTATGCAGCAGTAAAGACCCCGGAACGCGTTCCTCGTCTGCTGCGATGAGGGGGGGGTGGTTTCCATGTCCTCAGCAAAGCCTTCCCAGAAGGAAGGCCAGAAAGTTTTTAACCCCGCAGATAACAGTGTGTCTTCCTTGAGCTCCTGCCAGCCCTTCAGTTAGCGGTAGTGAGGTCAGTATAGAAAGAGCTGTTGTGTGCATGCGCCAAATATAAATCATTCATATGCAAGCTGCGGGGGGCGGGGGTGGCTGTTCCCACCCTTTCTAAAGTGGGAGACCGAGCAGGGCCGCTGGCCGTGATGGTGACTGATCGGCTGGCTTCTGTCTCCTTGGCAGCCGTCAAGATCAAGAAGAACAAGGACAACGTGAAGTTCAAGGTTCGCTGCAGCAGGTATCTGTACACCTTGGTCATCACAGACAAGGAGAAGGCAGAGAAGCTGAAGCAGTCCCTGCCCCCTGGTAAGGAAGCGGAACGGCCCCGCCCACTCACCGGGCATCTCCATCTTGCTCATCCCCAGGGTTAGGAAAGCCACTTGGTGGTTTAGTCATCTGCATTTGCGGAGTGTACGGCGCGCTGGAGACTTGTCCAAGTCGGGTCCAGTAGTACCTGCTTCTCCGGCCAGAGGAAGTTTATATCATTTAAACTTCAACGGCTCTGCACCAAATGATTGTTGCAGTTACTGTGCCTGGCTGCTGATAAAATCATGGCAAACCAGCTTAAGGAACAAGGGATTTTATTTTTTTACGGTAGTCTGGTTACAGTTCTTGCCCGGGAGAGTCCACACCGTAGCCTCTGGCACGTACACACAAGGATGCGCACTTGCTCCTCCAGTTCCCTTTGTCTTAATCACTGCCCAGGTGCCAGCCCCATCCACTAGACAGTCTCCCACAGGTTCACTCTGGGGCTAATGTCTGCCTCGAGCCCCAGTCCTCAGCCATCAGGTTGACACCTGTGTCTCTGCCAGAGATGTCCCTATTTTGCAGAGGGGGGTCTGAGGGGAGGTTTTTATCAATTACTAGAAGCAGTCTTCTTTGCGCGCGTTTAGCTTGAGTGAAATCCCTTTGTTCCCCCCAGGTTTGGCGGTGAAGGAGCTGAAATGACCCCCGCGCCCTCACGTGGACTGTATTAAATTCTGGAACATCTTCGCGTCCTGTGTCTTTAGCATGGGAACAACTTGTGTTTGGTGGCTTGGGAGCGAGAGGTGGTTCTGGGTGCTGCCAGATCTCAGTGGGTAAATCACTCAAGTCCATCGTTTAGCCTGGTTTGGAAAAACAAATCTGGATCAATTCCCGGAGCTATTGGCAACGGCAGCACCAGGACTGGCTGCGGGTGGAGGGGGGCGGCTCCTGGCTAGCAGCCTCCAGCTAAGTGTCGCCCTGCACTTCACCCGTGGGACATCCCTTGGATGTGGGGGCAGGAGGTAACTTCAGAGAAGAGCTGCGGGCGCCGTGGGAGTGCACATGGGCAGTGGGTGGGGCCTCTGGGTCCCAGCCGAGCCCCCACTGGCTGGGCAGGAGCCTGGATTCTGCAGACATGGAACCCCCCCCGGAGGTCCTGCCACTTGATCACCTGTGTAGTTTTAGAAGTTTTGTCATGTCTGTTTCAGGTGTGTTTGGCCACACAAGTTGTCGCCTCATCTGTTCAAGTTAAAACGGGTAGCTATGTGGGGGTCTTCAGGGTTGCACTTCCTTCGATTTTCAGTAAGGCCAGAGCCGCCAACGGCTGGCCACAAGGTGGCACTGTGCGGCAGCAGAGCAGCTGTCCCGCTTGATTGACATCTTGTTTACTTCTGGGTTTTTCTGCTCCTAAAAATGTCTTGGGTTGGCCTAACCCAGCCCAGCACTGGGGTACAGGGAAGCCCCTCGTAGCTCGTGTATGCATGCTGTGGGTCAAATTCTGGGTCTCCGTACCTGTCGCGAAGCAGGCTGCCACCTGAGCGGCCTCCTGGAGCGGGATGCCTGAGGTCTTTCCTTCTGTTTAAGAAATGGTGTGTAGGGTCCTGGGAAATGCGTAGCAGGCGTGGTCAGCTGTCATGACGGTGAGCTCATGTTTGCGTCTGTCAATTTTTGGAAGATGTTTTGTTTGTTCTATGAGAGGGTGGCCCCCTCGGTGGCTTCCAAAGTTAGATTTCCCAAAGGAGAGGCAAGTTTACAGCTTTGGTGGTTTTTGTCCCTGCCACATTTTCCCAGATTCAGCTGCAGGCTTTGCCTGGGGGCACAGGAAGCATTGCATTGAGCTGGCCCTTCCTCCAGGCGTGTGCTGGAGTCATTTGGGGGCACTTTTGTGTTCATGCCTGGGAGGGGGGCTGACAGCCCAGGTTCATGGCCTCTCTGCTGTGGTCTCACGGGCATCATCTGTAGGGACCACGTAGCCATCAGGTGAACGCTGCAGCAGTTGCTTGAAATTGGCGGGTGACTCCAAAGGATCATGTTCCCTCTCCAAGTCCTTCCTGAGGTGCCAGGTTCCTTTGGGAAGCTTTGAGGATGCTCACAGGCCAGCTGAGTGCCCGCCAAAGCCCAGGGGAGGAGGGAGCTCTGTGCCGCCTGCCCCCCCCCCCCCATTTCTTTGAAGCTCATGTCAGCTCTGGATCTGCAGGGATTGTGAGCTAGGCCGACCCAGTGCTCCTTACTGCTGGAGGACTCTTACCTCCCATGTGTCCTTCCGTTCCCCTCAAGTCCTCCCTGTGTAGCTCCAAACGTCTTCCAACTGACCACTTGGTGCTGTTTTTCAGCCAAACTTTTGCCTATCTTGACCCCAAGGCCCACTGATGGACCACCCTGGTCCAATCTGAGTCTCTTGTCCTAGCATACCAAGCGGGCTCATGTGCAGTGGGCAAAGGACTGGGGTGGTGATCCCCACTCCCCCATCTTCTAACTCGGTATCGTGCCTTCACGTGTGGCCGGCTGCCCTCAGCACCTGCAGTCTTGCTGCCAGCTCACCACGAACAGTTTCTGGTGCTTCGGTAAAGGTGCCCTCAAGTGTTCTTTATCCCCACCTTCCGGCACCCACACTCCGCCCTGCAGACACACAAAGGCCCCTCCTCCAGGAAGCCAGCCCTGTCCTCTGTGTCGTGTGAGCACAGGTTAGTAGCCCGGTGGCAGGCAGGGACCCCTGGGCAAGGAGGGGGTCGTCTTACTCTGAGCCCATGTGGTTTGTCCAACATGCTCAAGTGACCAGTGGAGGCTGAGCGCACTCTTTTGGGCGGGCTGGTTTGCTCCCCAGCCTCCTGGAAGGCCAGATGGGGAGGAGGATTATTTCAAGATCGCCCTGGTGACCTTGGCTGCGTAGCCAGTTCAAGAGACCAACTTAGGGTACAAAAAAATGCACATTGGTGTGCGCCCCAATTCCGGCTAAGGCTGAAGGATCCTGAGTTTAAAGCCAATCTGGGGAGGCAATATAGTGAGTCTCAAAAAAAAAAAATTGGACCGGGAAGAGACCATGTGACAGCCCAGGATGAGGGGCCAGCCCGCCCTCCACTGTTGGTGGTGAACTCACCACAAAGCATGGAGGGCACAAGGTTGTTTTCTCTTGCAGGAGACTGGTTACAGTTCTTCCAGCCATGGCTGAAGAATTCACATTTTTGGGGGGTGAGGGCATTTCTTTTTATTGGAGACAAGGTTTCCTGTAACCTTGGCTGCCTTCAGCTGCTTATGTAGCTGAGGGTGATCTTGAACTCCTCACCCTCCTCTCTTCAACTTCCGTGTTTCCAGGGGGGGGGTGTGTCGTCCCCAAGGGTGACTTCTAATTTTTAGGTGGGGTCTAGGATCTGAACTCAGGTCCTTTTGCTTGGAAGGCAAAGGCTTAACCCCTGAGCCATGTCCAGCTCTCTCCGAGCTCCTAAATGCTGGAATTCTAGGTGAGTGCAGCCCAGCCCGAGGCCAGCCTGGATTTGATGACGACCCATCAATGAGGCCGGAGTGAAACCCGCTCTCACAGTCCACCTCCGTCTTCCACCCCAGTCCCTATGAGCTTTCGGACTTGTGGGCCATTTAGAGAACGGGGTGGAGTGGGCGGGGTCTCCGGGAGGCGGGGTCTCCGGGAGGCGGGGCGGGCAGGAGCCCGGAGCCGGCTGTGGACAGTCGGGCGGGCCACAGTCCGCCCCAGCCATGTCGGCGGCGCGCGTGGAGTACATTGCACCCTGGTGGGTCGCGTGGCTGCACGGGGTCCCGCACCTGGATCTGCGCCTGCAGCCGGTGGACAGCACCTTCAGTCCCCGCGACAAGAGTTACCAGGAGGTGAGCCGAGCGCCCGCGGGTCCTGGTGGGTGCGGGCACCCTCCTCTCCCCTCCCCTCCACCCCTGCGGCCGCTCCAGGCTCACGAACCTCCTGGATCGCGGATCGATCTGGGACCGGGAAGCTGGAAGGTGGAGCTGAGGGTTCAGCGGAAAGGGGAAGAGGAAGATCCGGCAGATCGGCGCTGGGTGGGCTGCGGGGGCTGAGCGGCCAGGCACGGCCGGCCGCCCCGGGTGAGGGTGTGGCACTGTGGGGGTAACTGCCCTGAGCTGTGCTAGATCTCCAGGAGCGCCCCGAAGTTGACCCTCGGAGGTGCCAAGACCTGACGCTCTCCTTCGCGGGCCGCGTGGCCTGCCAGAAGTTCAGACAGTGACTCGCGGCTCGGGGTTCCGCCTGCGCCCGTCCTTCCCAGCTCTTGCCGGAGGGTGGTCGAGCCTCTCTCTGAGCCCTCCTAGAAGGTGGTGGCGCGAGTGACTTCTCTCTTGGACCCGCTTGATTCGCGGAGGAAGGGGCTTCGTATCTGCCCCATCCCTCGCCGGGTCCTGAGTCCTGCCTAGTGCTGAGGTGGGGGGAGCTCTTCTCTGTGTGCCCGCCCCTCACACACCTTATGAGTCCCGAGAGTCCGGGGTCGCTACTTCCTCCTCGCCCTTTCGACGGAGCCCCTGACCAGCCAGCCAGCCCTGCCCTGCAGCTGCAGCTCATGGGGGGCTTCGGGGGCTGCTCTCCCAACCCACCCTGTCCCGGGGCGGGCTCAGTCAGTTCTGTCGGGTCAAAGAGCCCGAGATTGGCAGCCCAGGAAGAGGGCCATTTGTTTAGAGCTGGTGCCTCGCTCAGGACTTTGACCTCTGCCCGCGGAGATAGGGCACAATCTCCTGATCCTGCGGGGCACACGGGCTTAGCCCGCGCCTCTAGCCTGTGCTCCCAGGCTTCTGCTGGCCGCTTCCTCCTCCAGAGCTAGGGGTTCCTGATCCCCCCTGGTGAACACTGCCAAGAGCCAGCCGCAGGCAATCTAATAATAACCCCTAGCACACCCCCAACCCCCTCCCCCCTGAGGGCCTGGACAGTTGGTGCCTGCCCTTCTGGGCAAAGAAGGGCCAATGAGACCCCTTTGTGCTGTTGGGAGGGACACAGGCGTCCAGAGGCAATGCAGTGCGCTCTCTCTCTCTCTCTCTTTCTCTCTCTCTCTCTCTCCCCCCTCCCTGTCTCTGCATAGCCAGGCCTGGCAGGAAGGCGCTTCCCACAGGACACAGGTCCACAGGCCTAGCCCAGGGGGTCTTCCTTCCCCTGAGTGCATGAAAGGGGGGCGGATATGATTTCAGAACCTGTGCATGGTGGGGGACGCCGGATCCTGTCCCTGAGGTCCCAGCCATATTTTCTCCTCTTTCCTGAGAGAAACCAGCCTCCCAGCTGGGCCAGGGAGACCCTAGATGTGGGGAGGGATAGCAAGCGCTCCCTCTTCCCTGCTGCCCCTCCCACACACCCCCACTTTCACACACAGCAACTGTCTTGCCAGCAGCTGTGGCTGGGTGTGTCTGAGCCTGTCCAGCCCACTCCCCCATCCATGGACAGGTGGTGCCTGAGCCAGCCCATTACACTCAGCCCCGCCCTCTCCTCCAGGGTCCTGACCTCCACACTCTGAGCTGCCCCTGGGCCTCTCCTTCCAATGACCCTCACTCCTACCCCCCCTCCACTCTGTCCTGCCGTGGGTAGTTGGGTGAGTGGCAGTAGAGACCCAGCATCAAACGGAAAATGAATGCAGTAGAGGCCGCAGAAGTCTGCTTTGAGTGTCACCGAAGGCAGCTCCTGTTTTGGTGAGTTCCCATTTGTCTGACCACAGGTCTCTCCTCTGGTCCTGAGCATCAGACACCGCTGGACTTGGGCAGCTGATTGGTTCACAGCACAGGCTGGGCAGCTTCTACAGATACTTCGGTCACCCAGCAAACCGTGCCAGGCTTGGGCGAAAGGCTACCCAAGACAACAGTGGCTGAGGAGACTCCAGGGCCAACTCTGGGCACAGTGCAGTGACCCGCACACACACCCGTGCGTGCACATGCATATGCACACACACATGTACGCACACGCACATACACACATGCACACGCACACATACACACACATATACACACATACATTGCACATGCACACGCACATACACACAGTGTGGGCAGGGCTGTGTGTCAGTTTCCACTTGTGCCGCTGGTGACTGGCAGGTTCTGGGTGACCCAGGGCAGGTCTGCTGAGACTCGCTTCCCTCAGCTGCCTGTATTAATCGAGATAGTCTACGGAGCACGCTCAGTACAGAGGGTGGCGCAGGACAGAGCAGGAACCTAGAGATCCAATCTGTAGACTCATGGCTCTGAGATTATGGGTGTGTGAGGACAGTGCTCTGGAAAGAAAGAGAGCTGCAGGCGCTAATCAGGGAGGACCCAGGCACAACATGCATTCAGAAGAGGCTTCAGGCTGGAGAGATGGCTCAGGGGCTAAAGACTCTACCTCCCAAACAGAAGGTCCTGAGTTCAGATCCCAGGTCCCATGTAAAAATGCCAGGCGGAAATGGTGGCGGCCTCCACTTTGACCCCTAGTGGGAGGAGCCTGGGAAATCCCAGAGCAAAGCAAAAAGGTGGTAGAAGCAATCCAGGATGATTCCCAAAGTCATCCTTGGTTCTCCATTGTGACACACAGTGCCCTCTGATACACACACACACACACACATACAAAACAAAAAGTTTTTTTTAAAAAGAGAATTTCAGTTCAAACCTCTAATATCCAGGAACCATTCCGTTAGCAGGTCTGCCTGGTAGCACCAAACGTAAATAAGGATGAGAGCAGGCAGGAGGGCTCTGGGATAGGCTGCAATGTGCTGGGGTCTCCCAGGGCAGGTTACGGTGATCAAGTCCCGCCTTAGGGCCCCCTCGCCCTTCCCGTGGCATTTTGGTGGAGACGGGGACTTATGTACCCCAGGCTGGCCTTGAACGCACTGTGTAGCAAGGATGGCGTGGAGCTTCTGACCCTCTCGTCCCCCTGAGAGCTGGGATCACTGGTTTCCGGGGTCCTAGGGAGTCCACTCAGCGCTTCAAGCATGTTCATGAACATGCTTCTGACAGTCCAGTTTCTCCCTCGGGCCTCTGGGACAGACTCGCAAAGTGTGACGCTGGTGGCTCTAGTGACGCCGGTGGCTCTAGTGATGCCGGTGCCTCTAGTGACGCTGGTGGCTCTACCTCTTGATTTGCTTGCTTCCACCTCCCTGGTGAGTTCCTGTTCCGAATCACAGCTGAAGGCCACCACACCTGGGGTCTCTGAACACAATAAGGACTTCCCCTGCCCTCCCCCACCCCCACTTCCTCCTCCGAGCTCAAGCCTAAGTGTTCAGGAAGGCCTGCCTGGCCCGGGACCTGACCTCTCCCAAAGCTCCACGTTGCCAGGCCCAGCAGAGCCCGCAGGGTGGGGCACGGGCGCTCTGATGTCCCCAAGCCTTGGCTGCCCGGTGTGGCTGTGGGTCCAGAGTGGGAGCAGCCCAGACCCCCCACCCGCCGACGGGTGCACAGGCCGAGACATGGGATGACGCCTGATTCCGAGAGTCATTGAAGGGGGCGTGAGAGCTGTCAGTCCGCGGCCAGCGCTCAAGGAGAGACCTGGGAAGGGAAGACCTCCGGAGCCCAGTGTTCCGGGACAGCAGAAAGGGCACTAACTTCAGCTGCACCTGGCCACTGAAGTCTTCTGTACCCCAGGAATTGGTATCAGTAGGTGGTACAGGAAGCCCGGTTTAGGGGGCACAGGAAGCCCGGTTTAGGGGGCACGGGAAGCCAGGTTTAGGGGGCACGGGAAGCCAGGTTTATTGCCACAGTTTGGCCTTTGACTCTTCAGCCCTTAGACTTTCCTAAGGGCCATGAGTAAGGCGCTGGAGATGTGTGGCTTGCAGTGCTCGCCTAGCGTGCTCTAAGCTCTGAGTCCCATCCCCACCATCCCAGAAAGCACTGGGGTTGGAAAGTGGAAGGATCGGCAGTTCAAGTCCCCAGCTGGGGAGATGGCTGAGGAGTCAAAGCCTTTGTCTTAGCAGCAAAAGAACCTGAGTTCGGATTCCCCAGATCCCACATATAATACCGGGCAAGCTCAAGCGCATCCAGGATGGTTCCTGACGCCATCCTTGGACCGTCCCGTCCTGGGCATATACACCTCAGTGCCCTCTAGTACACACACAAGGCCCAGGAACCAGAGGAAGGGTTCAGAGTGTGGGGTTTTTGGAGAACTGCCGGGTGGCCGGGCTCAGCTGGGGCCAGATCTAAGGATGAAGAGCAGCCCAGTCCCGTGGGAAAACGGCCAAGGTCGGGATGAGGAAGCCCGTTCATTGCCCAAGTCAGCGTCATGGTCATGAGACAAACAAGGCCGCCCCGCGGGGTTAACTCTTCCCGGGCCTCCTGCTGCCTGCCCTCGGGGGCTTCCTTCTCTAGCGGTCATCCTCCCTCCCTCCCTTCCTTTGTTCCTTCCTCCCTCCCTCTCTCCCTTCCTTTGTTCCTTCCTTCCTCTCTCCCTCCCTTCATCCCTCCCTCCCTTCCTCTCTCCCTCCCTCCCTCCCTCCCTCCCTTTCTTTCCATTTCCACCAGGCATTTTTATATGGAACCCAGGATCTGAACTCAGGTCCTTCTGCTTGTGAGGCAGAGGCTTAATCCATGAGCCCTCCGGGCTGTCACCGGTACCCAGGGCCAGAGTCCCTTGGGAACCCCACCACATGGCTCACCGCTGCCCACTGTGGGTTTCTCACTACAAAAGGACAAGCCAGGGGCTGGAGAGGTGGCTCAGGGGTTAAGCCTCCGCCTTGCAGGCGGAAGGTCCCGAGTTCGGATCCCAGATCCCACGTATAGACGCCAGGCGGAAGCGGGGGCGGCCTGCGCTTCTGGTCCTGGTAGGGCGGAGCCTGTGAATCCCGGGGCAGAAGGAGGTGGAGGCGTCCATGGTGGTTCGCGAATTCGTCCGTGGTTCTACATATACACAGACACACACACGCGCGCGCACACATACACACGCACATGCACACAGTTGAATAAATAATAATAAAAAAAAATTTAAAAAAGGACAAGCCAGAAGGGCACCGATGTGGGAACTATGGGCATGGAGCTGGGGCGGGGTGGGAGATGGTGGCGGCCAGGCTGCAGGCGGAGTGGAGCTGCTCTTAAGCTCTGGCCATCGCTGCAAGGCCTGGGACAGAGGTGTCGGCCTCTCTTTCCCCTTCCCTCCCACCCCGTCTGTGCACTGGGGACTTGAGCGTCTATTAGGAAAACAGAAATAACGGCCTGGTGAAGGAGGCAGAAGACTCCAAGTCAACCAGATGACTGGCTCCACCCCCTCCCACCTTTCCTCCCGTGTGTGTGTGTGTGTGTGTGTGTGTGTGTGTGTGTGTGTGTGTGTGTGTCTACCTCTGGCCCTTGGCCCACTGACGCCCCAGCTTCCTATTCTAGCCTTGGTCCCCCCAGCACTGCAGGAGGTTCCGTGGTCAAGTGCTCACCAAAGCCGCCGCTGCCTCCTCCCCTGCGCCTGGTTTCCCAGGCAGCCTTCCCCGTGCTGGCGTGGATTGGCAAGGACCTGACTAGGGCCAGCTGCCCCTCCCAGACAGACCCCAGCGGGGGTGGGGGGAGAACATGGAGTAGGACCTTCCGGGATGGGACGGTGGCTGGGGGTGTTCTGCATATGACTGGCCGCTTGGGAGCTCTGTCTCCCAAGTCAGTATTTTTTTTATTATTAATGTATTTGATGCTGAGGGCTGGCTCGGGAGTTAAAGCCTTTGCCTCACACGCAGAAGGATCTGAGTTCAGATTCCCAAATCCCGTGTAAAAAAGTTGGTTGGATGTGGCAGCAGCCTCACTTCTGGTCCTGGAAGGTGGAGTCTGGGAAACCCCAAAGCAAAGGAGGTGGAGCAATGCAGGGTGATTCCTGAGGTCACCCTTAGGTCTCCATAGGTATTCACACACACTCTGCAATGCCCCCTGACACACGAGGAAGGAGGAGGGAGGGAGAGAAGGAGGGACAGAGGGAGGGAGGGAGAGGGGGGGAGTGGAGGAGGCTTTGGAAGGCCAAGTTAGACTGCTGGGAAAAGATGCTTCGTTTCTCATGACCCTAATCCGTTTCTTCCAAACTTGAACGCAAGGTCTTAGCTCTGTTGTTTGGGGTTTTTTTCAGTCGGGGTCTCAACCTTGTCAGGTCAGTGAGGAGGATGACGGGCATATGCCATCACGCCTGGTTCCTGCGGTGCTGGGAATCGAACCCAGGGCTTGGAGCATGCCGGGCAAGCAGGCAACCAACCTTGGCTACGCCCCCGCCCTAGCTGTAGCTCTGATGCGGGGCCTAGGGTGGGCCCCCACATTTTGCCTCTGTCTCCAGACCCTGGGAGGGGCTCTCAAGTCCACACACACACACACACACACACATACACACACACACCACACACACACACACACCGTCTCCATCCTCCTTTGTCATAGAAGGTGCCTTCCAGGGAGAGGAACAGAGACTTCCTGCTCTCTCACCAGCGGGGGCCTGGGGGGTCACTCTGGGGGGAATCCTGATGGTTCAGGAAGAGCAGCGACCGCCACACCTTGGGGGCTGGGCTGTGCGCAGCAACATGCTCGGAGTCCAGGATCAGCTGCTTTCCCAGCTGCTGGGAGTGGGGAGCAGATTCCCTAAGCATTTCAGTCGTGGGGACAAATGGCAGAGACGGCCAAAAAGGACCCACATGGGAAGAAGGGACTGTAAGGTATAAATGTAAGTTTGTCACCTCGGAAACGCACCACACCATGGACTAGATGGAAGTTTTTCATGGAGTTCCAGAACCTTCGGGCCAATCGTAGGAAGAGGGAGAGAAGAAAGAAAGAGAAAGAGAGAAGAGAGCTGGAAGAGGGGGGTGGTGGGTTTTATACCCTTAGGGTTGGTGGGTGGGCTGAGGGGGCAGGGTCTGGAGGTGATTTCTGGGGCCTTCGCTCAGCCCAGGAAGTGTGGCCAGGATCAGTCTTTGACCCTGACCCCCACTAGTACCAAGAGTCAGGCAAGCATGTGCTCTGACAAGCACCAATGATTGGGGGGGTTGGTGGTCATCAAGCTCTGTCCTGAGTATGGGGGGATGGAGGTGAGAGCCCCTCAGGGACGGCTGTCAGCTCAGGAGCGTGACCCAGAGCTGGGTCGGGACCTGGCAGGCAGCCTCTGATTCCGGGGCCCTCTGGGGTCCATCTGGTCAAATCAAGAGGATGTGGCAAGTGAGGGGAGAGGGGCGGTGTGCGTCTTGGCCTCCTGACAGCCAGCAGCTCCCTCGAGCACCCCAAGCTGTTAGGGGAGCCCAGGAAAACCCTAGCGTGTGGCACCCTCAAATCTGGTGCTGCTGTTGCTGCCGCGGCCGCCACTATGACTAGTCCCTGGGTCACATGACCCCGGCAGGAGTTGCGAGACACAGGTTGTCTATCTTGACTCCTTTGCCCCGCCCCCACTTTCCATCCCCCAGCACCCAGCTGGCTGTTTCCTGAGACTCTCGGGGACCCAGTGCCTAGAATAAGTGTGTGGAAAGAGCAGGGACCTGGTGCAGGGTGGTCTGACGGTGGAGGTGGCCCTAGCTCAGTGCCTCTGGGTGCCCGAGGTGACGTCTAGACCCCCTGTGTCTTTCCAGGAAGTTCGGCTGCTTGCTCCGTCCCCTCCCCCATCCTCCCCCCAACCCCAGACCATCTTCTTCCTGTGGCTCATATCCCGCAGCCCTTGTTGCAGCCAACAGGTCCCCTCTGCTCCCCCTAAAGCTTCAGGGCCTGACTTTTGTCAGGACCAGTCATGCGTGGCTGTATGACCTGCTTTTGTCGTTGCTGTGACGAAATGCCTGACAGACTCACCCCAAGCTGGGAAGGGTTTATCCTGACTCATGGTCCAGGGGACGGTTCCTCATGGTGGGGAAGGCACAGCCTCAGGGGCATGAGGCCGCCGGTCACGTGACATCTGAGGTCAGGAAGCAGAAGTGATGGATGGACGCTGGTGCTCCGCGGTGAAGGCTGGTGCTCCAGGGATGGGTGCTGGTGCTCCAGGGATGGGTGGCTGGTGCTCCAGGATGGGTGCTGGTGCTCCAGGGATGGGTGCTGGTGCTCCAGGGATGGGTGCTGGTGCTCGACTCCCCCTTTTCTTTTTCATTCAGTCCAGACCCGATGGTGTAACACCACCCCACAGTGAAGGTGGATTTTCCCACCGCAGTTAATCTAGAAGTTACCTTGCAGGACGCTCAGAGAGTTTTCTCCTAAACGAGTCTACCTCTGTGGAATTGATAATATTAACCTTCCGCTGTCCCCCTTCCCATCGCCCCACCCTGGTGCCTAGCATGGCCCGTTACAGCCGGCCCACCCCTCCCCTGCACCCAGCCTCCCTACGGCGCAGACAGAGCTGACCCCACGCTTCCTTCCCTTCCAGTCGCTCCTGTTCCTGGGTTTGCTGGCTGTCGTGGGCCTCGGCCTGAACCTCCTCTTCCTCGCCGCTTACCTGCTGTGCACGTGCTGCTGCCGGCGAGACCCCGGGGTGCAGCGCAAGCAGCGCGGCTTCTGCTGCGTCACGTGGGCCGCGGTGGTGGCCGGACTCCTCTGCTGGTGAGTGTCCCTCCGGGAGGCCGCTGGACAGTTGCAGCTTAGGTGCAGGGGGTGGGGCGCCAGGCTCAGCAGACCCAGCGAAAGGGAAGCCAGCCTGTGGCCTGGAGGTCAGGGGGGCAGTGGAGAGCCACTCCGGAGAGAAGCCAACGCGAGGGAGCGACCTAAATAATGCGAGTTTTCCAGAGCCGAGGGCCCAGTGGCCCAGGAGCCTCGGGGTAGCCATAAGGTGGGAGAACCTTAGAACAGAAGAGAATTGCCAAGGACAGCAGGGCCTGGGGGAGCCCACAGAGCACTGGGGGCGTGGCTACCCTTCAAGGTGGCAACGGGAGTGACGGGAGGGATAGGGAGCAGAAGACTGTCAGGCAAAGGATGACCCTCTCTAGGCCATGGGGGGCAGATCAGGCATTTGAGGCATGTGGTCTGTTTCAGGAATCGCCACTTTCCAGCTAGGGTAGAGGAGGCTGCGGCTAACACCCCCCCCACACACACACACTCCCAACAAGGTCAGTGGTTCATCGGCATCTGGTCGTGTTCACTGACCAAGCTTCTACCTCTGGCAGAATGAGAGAATGAGTCCCTAAAACGGATGTTCTCTCTCTCTCTCTCTCTCTCTCTCTCTCTCTCTCTCTCTCTCTCTCTCTCTCCTCTCTTTCTCTCTCTCTCTCTCTCTCTCTCTCTGCCAAGCCTCTGGAGTGGTCCTGACTTGGTGATGGGGGGTCTTCCTAGTGGCATCCAGCTCTTATCCCAGTACAGGGCCCAGCCTGAGCCCCTCCCTGAGTGGACCAGATGGTCATCTCCGTCTTCCACCTCCCTGTCCCTTCCCACTGTCCCCCGGGTCTGTTCAGTCCAAAGGAAGTCTAACATTCACACATCGGCCTGGAGAATGGCCTCGCCCACATTGGGTGGGTCAGCCCACATCAGCTGTACAATCAAGACAATCCCTCCCAGGCACCCCCAGAGGCCTGCGGCATCTGACAGAACCGCCTGGGGCCAGCCCGAGGGCTGTCTGCTAGGCAGCAGGTTAGACGCACTAGTCATCACACTTAGCCTTCCCTTTGAGGGGTTCTGGGGGGTGTGACCATACCTTGCTGGCAGAGTCCCTTCTGCCCTGCAGCAGGGGGGGTCACCTCCCTACCTAGCTCCCTATTAGAAGACTCTATTAGAAGTCACTCATGACTTCTGGGTCTTTTGGCTGAGGTCAAGCAGGAATATGCTGGTGATCCTGTCTTTCTAGTAGCCTGGGACCAAAGATGTGTCAGCCCCAAAGTGCACACGTGGCAGAGACAAGGGCTGGAGAGACTCGTGGCTGCCCATAAACGACAGAGTTCTTGCCCGGATCAAAGACCAGCGTGACTCCGAGCAGAACCATAGAGCTACGAGCTCTGCTTAGAGTGGGGTACCTGAGGGTGGGGGGACAGTACCCCTCGCTCCCCAGTCCTCAGATTAAAGGCCAACACCGGGGCTGGGGAGATGGCTCAGGGCTTAAAGACGTTGCCTCTCCAGAAGACCCTGAGTTCAGACCCCCCAGATCCTACATAAAGAATGGTAGCAGCCTGTGCTTCCAGCCCTGGAAGGCGGAGCCTGAGAAACCCCAGAGCAAAGCAGTAAGGAGGTAGAGCAATCCAGGATGATTCCTGAGGTCACCCTTGGGCTTCAGCAGACACACACACTCTTGTACACACACACACACACACACACACACACACACACACACCACACACAACATAAACTCACCCACAACAAACAACAGAAAATACAGATGTTCCTAAAAGTTCAGAGGGTTATGTCCAGATAAACCCACTGTTGGCTGGAAACATCATTAGTGGAAAATGCATTTAGTGTATTTAATCTGCCCAGCATCCTGGCTCGATCCTGCCCACCTCAAATAGCTCAGAACCCTGAGCTAGCAGGAGGGGCGCAGCCATCTGTTGCCCTCGAAGTCCATCTAAAGGGCTAACGTGGTGGGAGGTATTAGCTGCCGCACTGTACGTGAGGTCGGGCGCAAGGCCTGGGTTTGCTTTCTCGCCGTGGAAGCCAAGGAGCCCCAAGCTGAAGCATTTTTAAGATGAATCTGTTTTTTATTCTATTCATTTATTTTTTTTAGTTTTACAAGCACACTGAGAACTCATCCCTGCTTCCTTCCAATCCCCCTCCCTCCCTTCCTCCTCCCTTCATCCATCCATCCCACTCCCTCCCCCCCTCCTGCCTGTCTGCTTCTATAGACCCCAGGGTTCCCTCTGACTTGTCCACTCTTGAGGGGTTCAGGCCTCTGTGACATACCAAGTGGCCCCTCCTCGGGACACCCCACTGATAGGGGCATTTCCCTTCACTAACCCAGCTCTAGTCCCCAAGGTTTCCATTGTGTGTTCTCTCTCTTGAGTTCCTCACTAGTCTCTGGGGGCAGGTTGGTGTGTCAGCCATGATGCAGGTCTGGGAAGGACAAGTGTCACTGCAGCGAGTTCCTGGCTGTAGCTTAATCTAAATCTTAAAAATGACTTCAGAAGGGGCTGGAGAGGTGGCTCAGGGGTTAAGCCTCTGCCTTGTAGGTGGAAGGTCCTGAGTTCGGATCCTAGACCCCACGTATAGACGCTGGGCAGAAGCAGGGGTGGCCTGCGTTTCTGGTCCTGTAGGGCGGAGCCTTTGAATCCCGGGAGAGAGTAAACAGGAGGAGGTGGAGCAGTCCATGGTGGATCCCAAATTCGTCCGTGGTTCTACACACACACATACACACACATACATACACACATGTGCACACATGCGTACATGCACAATTGAATAAATAATAAAAAAAAAGACTTCAGAAGCCAGGTTCCGACAAGCAGGCCTATCCAAAACAGAAGGGGTTTTGGCGTGAGGGTTCACCCCGCATCCACACACAGATCCAGGAGGGTGGGGGAGCAGCCTTGGAGAGCTGGGGACGGGGCTCAGCAGATGGGGGAGCCCTGCCCAGAAGGAACAGAGCAGGCCGTGCACACCTGTCACCCGGGCACAGGGTGGGAGAGATGGGAGGAATCACACGGTCACAGTCACCCTGGGGCACTAGGAAGCTATAGCCAATCAGAGCTCCGTGAGACTCGAAAAAAGAAAGCGACGGTTCTTTCTGCTGTGGATCTCGTGCCTCTGTCATACCGGAAGAGGTTGAAAAAAATTCTGATGAACTAAGGAGTATCTCTGGAGGAAGAAGAGGCATGGGATGTCGTGTCTAGGGGATACGAGCCCCTCAGGTGACAGTCACTGAGATCCACAGGCTAAGCTGCTGTCGCCGTTTCTGCTCATGTGATTCTGCACCCTTAGCTGATGTCCATGCTTGGGAGGCCGAGGCGCCTCGAGGAGGTGGAGGAAGGCACGTGACAAGGAGCGGGCCTTGAGGTGGGGTAGCTGGGCCCCGCTCTCTCTAGCAGTCAATACTCTCCCAGTTTGCTGCTTGCTCTGTGTCTGCATCATGGTGGATGTGACACCCCCACCCCCCGCCACCCCCTCCCCCCTGCAGCTTCTGCCTCCCACCACGCCTCTCCCACCGTGATAGGCTGTATCTCCCCTCTGGAACCTCAAGCGAAGTAAATTCCCCCTTCTTGCTGGAAGTTGCATGAATCCGTGTCGACTCCCAACAGAGCGACCAAGAGCTCACTAGGCAGAAGGGAAGAGGAGGTACTTCCAGGTAGGAGGAGGGGCAGCTGCAAAGGTCCTGTGGCAGGAGGACTGGGGAGCAGAGGCCGGCCTGGTTGGGGAGCTGCTGAGTGGAAGCGGGGATGCTGCGAGGAGGCACGGAGAGGGGTACGTGGGGTCCAACGGCAGCCTCCCCACGCTGTGTTCAGTCTTTGGTAAGAGTCAGGAAGTTGGCAAGAGCAGCACATCTGTACCAGATGTGGGTTTAGCCAGAATGGTAATTGGCACCGCTGGAGGAGAAAGTTACCAACACTGGGGGGGGTCTCTGTGCGAGAGTCTCGCTCAGCGTGAGTGGAGCCCCGAATCTGAGATCTGGACGCTGGGCCTTCAGTACAGCTAGCGCCTGCAAGGAGGGAAGACCACGCATCCCACCCGTGTGTGCGCGGGTCAGCTGAGCTTGTCCTGGGCCTATGGACAGCAGCTAAGCTGGTGGGACCAGTTACACAACTGCTTAAACTGCTAGAGAGAGAGAAAGAGAGAGAGAGATTTCATTTTCCAGTCCCCACCACTCAGATCCAGCGGCCTCAGGGCGGAGACCGCTTGTCTATACTTCAAGCATTCTGGTTGATTGGGTGGTTTTTGTGTTTTTCCTTTTCTAGAGTCAAGTTCCTGCCGTGTAGCCCAGGCTGTCTTCACACTCATGGCAATCCCCCTGCCTCAGCTTTATAATGACTTGCAATTCCAAGTCATAGAGTTGCAAAGCTTGTGCCGCCACACGCTGTGGGCGATTTGGGGCTGTGGAGGGAGCATGCCACCCAAGCGTCCAGGCTGGGCGCAGACTCACAGTCCTCCAGCCTCAGCTCCGCGGGCTGGGATTCTAAGCATGAACTGCCACACTCGGTCCTCCCAGATGATTCTGTTCTTCTCCCAGACACCCCGTCCCAAAACACTGAACCTGGGATGGAGGGCACCTTGGACGGTTTCTAGAACAATCTTCCCAGAGGGCTGGTAAGGTAACTCAGACGGTCAGGTGCCTGCTTGTGACCTGAGTTCAATCCCCAGCAATGGAAGGAGAGAACTGACTTCCGACTTCCTAAAAGGTGTCCAGGCCTGTTTGATTGTCGGTTGGTTTCTTGCAACACTAGGACTTGAACTCAGGACCACGCACGCACTAAGTAAATGTTCTACCCTCTGTCTCCTTTCCAATTTTATTGTGACACGGTTTTCCCATGTAGCTCAGGCCAACCTCAAACCCCCACCGTGCCTGTCCCATTTAAAGACAGGAGAGCAGGAGTTGAGCTTATTTCCCCCAACTCCCGAAGCTGCCTGATGATACTCTGTGGTCCCAGGTGGTGTGGATCAGTTAGAATGTGAACCCATGAACATCAAGATGCCAATGATTTGCCCGGGCTGGATGACAGCCAGCCAGGTAAAATTACACAGATCTAGGTTTCAAGTTCTGCTCTTGGTTAAAACTCAACAAAAATCAATACAGTCAGAGAGAGAGAGAGAGAGAGAGAGAAAGAGAGAGGCCACGCTTCCCAGAAATTCCGGGAATCCAGGGAGGTTGGTTTGGGCAAAGGGCAAGGGGCACAGAGTCAGGTCAGTGGGGGGACAGGAATGGGGGTTGGACATCGATACCACCTCCTTATGTCACCCCCCACACTCAGAGCTAAGCGGGCAGCCCGGGCACAAGTGTCCTGCGCAAAGCCAGCTCAACATTGATACTTGAAACCCAAGATAGTGCTTGTGCCTGTGATTCCAACTCTCAGAGGTGGGGGTGGGGGGAATAGAAGGTCAAGATCATCTCTGTTACCCAGTGAGTTTGATACCCGAGACCCCTTCTGCAAAACCCAAAGCAGAGCGAGGTCTAGGGTTTGCAGGGGCAGTGATGGCAGGAACTAGGGTCCGCAGACCATCACTCGGGAGAATTCCAAGGCTGCCTCAAAGAGCAGGAGGCGGGGCTGGATGGTGGGGACCATGCTGAGATGCCCGGTGCGATGCAGCCCAGAATCAGAGGAGGCAGGCGCATTCCAGCCGCTCCCTTCACGAAGCGGCACCCAGCGGATGCATTGCACGCGTGGGTCAAGGAGGCAGCCTTCAGCTCTGTGGGGGGAACTTCACCCTGGAAGACCCACGGTCTCAGGGCTGGGGTGGGAGGGAGGTCAACGAAGAGGCCCAGGAAGTCTCTGAGCCCAACAGCTTACCAAACCTTAGTGACCCGGACCCCCCTCGGTGCCCCAGGCCCCACAGAGCCACCATGGCAGCATCCTGGGCTAGCCCACAGTGTTACGCCATTAAAAGCTCTTCACATCAGACGAATGAAGTACCAGTCTGTTGGGGACAAACTGGATTCAGCTAGGCCTCCTGGGTGGTCCTTCCTCTCTGTTCCCAGCCGCCATCACCCCTGGCTGAAGTTACTCAACTCAAGTCAAAAGCCCACATTTTGGGGATGGCTAATGGCTGGTATTCACGATTGCCCAAACTCGCAAGTCGTTAAGACATCCTTGAGTCACGTGGAGAAGCAAACTGACAGGTCTGGACAATGGAGTATTATTGGGGACTGAAAACAACTGAGGCTCCCAAGTCAGCAAAAGCTCAGAGGCTGCAGCGCCTTCTCAGGCGACTGGGAAAGGTCAGTCTCCGAGACTCTAAGATGGGGGGTGGGGAACGGAGGGAGAGAGGGACATTCAGAGCACTGGGGAGTTCTAGGGTCGTGCGTATGTGACATGCATCTACCCAAGGACTTGCAAACCTAGAGTGGTCCCTGTGCACGCTTTGGACCCTAGGTACCACCCGTGTGTCCACCAAGCTTCATCGGTTAAAAAAAAACACGGCTTTGCCCAGGATGGCACAACCAGGACTCAGCTCCGTGCTTCTGCCCAGTTTGCTGTGAACTTCAAACTCCTCTATAATCAATTTTTTAAGATAAGTGCAAAGGGCTGAGGGCTGTAGCCCCATAGTAGAACTCCAGTGGGGGAGGGGGCCAGTGAGATGGCTTGCGACAGCTCAGTGGGTAGGTACCTGCCTGGTGCCCACACACAAGCCCGGAAACCTGATTTGATCCCTGGAAGCCCGCATGGTGGAAGGAGAGAACTGACTTCTGAAAGTTGTCCTCTGACCTCCATCCATGTGCCATGGCACGCACGTGTTCTCTCTCTCTCTCTCTCTCTCTCTCTCTCTCTCTCTCTCTCTCTCTCTCTCTCTCTCCCTTTTCCCCTCACTCATTTCCCCCAAATGAATGCTTTCTGGACCGGGACGTTGGCTCGTTGGGTAAAATGTGCCTGTGCAAACATAGGACCTGAGTTCAGATCTAGCACCCAAAGCCAGGCATGGCCATAGGCTCGTGCGTTGTAGCCTAGAGCTGGGAAGGGGGTGCACAGAGATAGGGGGTTCCCTAGACCTTGCTGGCTGTCAGCATAGCCCCAAAATGGCAGTCTCCAGGTTAACCAGAGACCATCTCAATAAAGCACAGCGAGAGAAGGAAATGAAATGTTCTTCTCTGGCCTCTGTCACGTACATGTGCACGTGCACACGCGCATGCGCGCGCACACACACACGCAGATGAATGTATTCTCTTCTGGGCTCACCCCTAACCTCTTGCCTGGGGTCTTGCTTGCAGTGCCGCGGTGGGCGTTGGTTTCTATGGAAACAGCGAGACCAACGACGGGGTGCACCAGCTGATCTACTCCTTGGGCAATGCCAACCAGACCTTCTCTGCGATGGACAAGTTGGTAAGGGTTGCGGGCAGCGGGCCGGCCATGAGGTCAGGAAAGGCCAGAACAAGGGTGCCAGTCAGATCCTGGGAGCCCAGCTGCTGCTGCGGGGTCGTGTGACGGTTGCCGCAGGCTGGGCAGCCTGCCCTGCTGGGAGGTCAAATACACAACTTCTGCAACCTGACAGAAGAGATTGGGGGGGGGGTGTGAAAGACCATCAAATCCATTCATCGGCAGCAGAGCTGAGTATATTCCCTGGAGACAACCTTGAATGTGGACTCATTTGTTTATCTTGAGTGGTGGGGAAGCACCGGTGAGAATTCAGGAACAGCTTTGTGGAGTTTGTTCTTTCCTTCCGCCGTGCCGTTCCGGGGATCGCTGCTGGGGTTATCAGGCTTGGCATCAAGCGCTTTACCCACTGAGCCATGACATCAGCCCCTGTGGCTGCTTGTTTGTTTGTTTAAATGTTCTTTTTACTTCTCTCTGTGTATGTGTTTGTATGTATATATGTATATCAGAAGCACCGTGTGTGCTGTGGAGGTCCAAGGGTGACATCAGGAATCATCCTGCGTTGCTTCTACCTCTTTTTTGCTTTGCTCTGGGTTTTTCCCAGGCTCTGCCTTCCAGGGCCAAAATTGCCAGTCGCTATCATTTCTGCCTGGTGTTTTAACAGAGGACCTGGGATTTGAACTCAGGTCCTGCTTGCAAGGCAGAGTCCTAGTCCCTGAGCCATTTCTCCAGCTCCCTTCATTTGTTTTTGTGATGGTTGGTGGTGTGACCTGAAGGAAGGGTTTTACCAGTAGCCCTGACTGATCTGGAGCTGTGTAGACCAGGAGAGCCTTGAACTTTTAGTGACCGTCGTGTCTCTGCCTGGGCCTGCCTGAGCCTGGGCTTGCAGGCAGGTGCCGCCCACCCCACTGACGGCCACACCACACTGACGGCCACGCCCCCACCAACAGACACACCCCACTGACAGACACGCCCAGCTGACAGACACACCCCACTGACAGATGCTTTGTTTAGCTTTTTGCTTTATGAAGACAATCTCATGCTTCTTAGGCTAGCCTCAAGCTCAGCGTGTAGCTGAGGATAGCCTCCAACTTCTGATCCTTCTGCTTCCCCTTCCTGAATGCTGGGATGGATGGCAGGAGTGCACCCCCACGCCTGGTGTCTAGGGTGCTGGGCATCACACCAGTCTTCATGCATGCTGGGCATGCACTCTGCATGCTCAGCTTGGAACATGGATATTCTGATGTTCGCTGTAAGGACTGTCTATCAAGTTGGGGTCCAGGTGTCAAAGGGGTGAAAAAAAAGGAAACAGTCTCTTTACAAACAAGGGAAGAGGGGCTGGGGAAATGGCTCAGGGCTTAAAAACTTTGCCTCACTAGCAAAAGGACCTGAGTTCGGATCCCCAGATCCCATATGATAATGCCAGTCCTGGAAGATGGAGTCTGGGAAACCCCAGAGCAAAGCAATAAGGAGGTAGGAGCAATCCAGGATGATTCCTAGTGTCACCCTTGGTCCTCCACAGACACACACAGTACCCTCTGATGCGCACGCACGCGCGCGCGCATACACACACACACACACACACACACGTGTGCACGTGAATATTGGTTAAGGAGATTCCACAATCAGCCGGGTTCAGTCCACACCCCTTTGGGGGTTCCAGTGGAAAACCACTGGGCAGAGAAGTTGGATTGTTAGGAGAAGAGGAGAGCTACCCCGATGAATCGCCACCAGCCAGCCCAAGTGACCAAAGACAAGAAATGGAGTTTATTGTCTTCTGCCTTGGTTTGCCAGGTCCTACTGTGTCATCTCTGTGTGGTCATACTCTATGATCTCTGTGGTCCTACTGTGTGATTACTACAGTCCTAATGTGTGAACTCTGCATAGTCCTACTATGTGACCTATGTGTGGTCCTACTGTGGTGCCGCAGCCTTTGCTGACTTTCCTGGTGGGCCTGTGGCAACTCAGGCTAGTCCTGAGGATTCTAGAAAAGGCTGTAGGCAGCTCTCACAGGAGATGATCTCTGCAGCTCCTCTAAGGTTCTAATCCCTCCATCACCCCTCCCCACATCCTTTGTATTGGGGTGGACGTATCTCACCTTAAAGAGACAAGCTCAAGATGGGGGGAGATCCTTCCTGGGGCTGAGCGTGGGAAGTGGAGCTCTGCCCACCCCTTCCGTCTAAAGGACCCTGTGGTGTGGGGAGGGACAGTGTTGTGGGGGCAGCGGCCTGCGGCCTGGTCAGCACGGGGAGGCCCGGGTACTTGTGAACCCTGAGAATGCTCCTCCTCCTTAGTCACTCGGGCCCTCCTGGGGATCCCAAGGTCACCACCACCCCCACCCCCACCCCCCACTGGCCGCTCTGCCCTCGGCCTCCCTCTCTGCGGCATCAGCCTCCTGGGAAGAGAACCAACAGGGAAAGAGAGGCCCTTGTGCTGGGAAGCCCCGAGCTCCGCTGGCTGGACATCCCGGTGCGGAGATTAGTTCTCAAGTCCTTATCTCTGCAGAGTGGCCTGCTGGAGAGACAGCTGGGAGCAGGCAGCCCCAAGCCCCACACCTCACGCTGGCTGCAAGCTCTGTTCTCTTGGCACTCTCCCACCCTGTCCTCCAAGGGAGGGTCTTTGTGCCCCTGGGGATTAGCCCCCTCCACCCCCCACCACTGCCCCGTAACTGCTCTGTAAGGACAGTTGGTTGTCTTGGGGCTTCCTGGCGGTCCTCCCAGGAGGGAGCAGCTCATGTCATGTCCCTCTGGTTGGGGGCCTATAAGGTGGTTTAAGTGCCAGGGTGGGCGCCCCACAGTCTCAGCCCCCAGGGCAGCCCTGTTCCAAGGGGTGAGGTCCAAATAACAGGTAAGTGGCGTCAGGTGAATTAGGGCCAGGCGGGAAGTGCCGCTAAACTACTGAGCCCGCCCACCTGCGGAATGTAATGACACCATTATCGTAATTACTGCAATCACCTTCAAGGAGAGGCCGTAGGGTGGAGGGAGGCTGTGGGTGGCAGAGTCGGGGTGGGGACCCACTCTTGGGCAAGCCTCAGATGTAGGGCCTGCTGGAATCTAGATGGCACAGCCAAGTGGCCAACCACAGGCCTTCCAGAGCTGCCCTCACATACAGCCAGCCAGCGTCCGGTGCCCCTGTCTCTGGGCCGGAAGTGCCCACCACCCCCTTCTAGGTTGGGGGAACTCAGGGCTTTGGAACACCTGGCAGCTTCATAGATTAGCTGCATACTCCAGTTGAGGGTTCAGAAAGGGAATCTGGGATGGATAAAAGCCCAGAGAGACCCCGTGTGCACCCAGTGTCCTATATCCAGCTGTGGGGGAAAGGGAGGTGGGGGGGCAGGATTCCTGTTCCCAGCCCCTGGGATCTAAGACTGAGTGTTTATGTAAGGCTCCGAGCTATGCTGTTTCAGTGAGCCCGCCTCGGGCCTGTGGTCAATGCCCCAGTAGACCACGGGGTGGGGGTGGGGGGTTGCCGCCTTATACTTGAGAACCAGTACATGTCACAGCAAGAACCCAGAGTCCAGGCCTCAGGGGTGTGCAGATCCCCAGGCTGCTCTCAGATAACATATAGACTTGCGTCTGTTCCTCCCGGGGGGCTCGGCCTCTAGCTTACGTCAGTCAGCTTGTTACACCTTATGGCCGGCCGACCCTACCCCTAGGGGCTTGGATCCTCTGATCCGAGGCTGGCCAAGAACTTGCATCTGTGAGGAGTTCCTAGGTGTGCTGTGGGCTGGTACCATTTAGAAAACCACCGTTTCTCCTTGGGCCACAGAGATGGCTTAGTGGGTGAAGTGACTGCTCACAATCCTGGAGACCCAAGTTTGAGCCCCAGAAGCCCTCATGACGAAGATGAGAACTGGCTTGAAAGCGGTCTCCACTGGTGCTCTGAAAACCAGGCCCCTCACGCGAGACCGCGCTCTTCAGCTGGCCCCTGGCCCTGCCCAGTGGCGCAGGCCTGCCATCCAGGGGACTGAGGCAGGAGAATTGGGCGTTCAAGGGTAGCCCCGACTTCACGAGACCCAGTCTCAAAACGCTTTTAAAAAAAAAGTCTAAAAGGTAAAAAGAATTTGATAACAGCCTTCAGAGAAGTTTGTTTCTGGTTTGGTTTTGTTCTGGTTTCTCTGGTGGGTTGACTCTGTGTGTGTGTGTGTGTGTGTGTGTGTGTGTGCGTATCAAAGGGCACTGTGTGTCCCTGTGGAGGACCTAGGGTGACTTCAGGAATCACCCTGGATTGTTTCTACCTCCTTCCTGCTTCGCTCTGGGATTTCCCAGGCTCTGCCCACCAGGACAGGAAGTGCAGGCCACTGCCATTTCCACCTGGCACTTTTTATATGGGATCTGGGATCCGAACTCTGGACCTTCTGCTTGCAGAGGCAGAGTCTGAATCCTTAACCCTTGAGCCATCTCTCCAGCCCCCAAGTGTTTCAGGCTTTAAAAGAGAGTTTTCAGGGGTGTGTACATATGGGGGCGGGGGTCTGTTTCTCTCTGGGTATCTTTATGTGGCTGAGTACTCCTTCTCTGAAATTCTGGGAGCCAGAAGTGTTTGGGGTTATCTGTGTAGAGATTACTGGAAAAACGTTAAGAAGTTTGGGATCTGAGGTTTTCAGATTTGAGAACCTCAACCCACAGTGAGGCTGGGAGCTCACCCCAGAGTCCTGGTAGGACCAGAACAGGGCCAAACCATGACTGTGTGTGTGTTGGGGAGTGTGTATGTGTGTGTTGGGTTTGGGGGATGTTGGGGTGTGTGTGGTGAGGTATGGGGATCCCAGTCTTCCATCATGCTAGAGATTACTGTTTATGAAAAAAACAGTTTCACACTGTAATCCCAGCACTTGGGAGGTAGAAACAGGAGGGTGAGAGGCTCAAGGTCATCCCCCCCATACATATCGAGTTTGAGATGAGCGGAAGCTTCTGGCGGGGGTGGGGAGGAGAAAGAGGGAGGGAGGGAGGGAGGGAAGGAAGGAGAAATAGAGAGCGTGCCTGCAGAGCCCCCCCCCCCCGGGCAGCTTCTCAGCCTCTGCCCTCCCCCAGGTGTATGAAAACACACAGATGATGAAGGTCGACCTGGGACCACACCTGGCCCGGCTCAGCGAGATCTTCGCCACTCAAGACAACTACATGCACGTAGTGCGGTTCCTGCAGCAGCGGGCGGGCAGCGTCGTGGTCCGACTCGAGGGACTGCCCGTGTGGAGGGGGGTCACCGCGCAGCTGACCGAGCTGTCCAGCAAGGCCACCTGTGTGGAACACTACAGGTGAGGAGCTGGGGAGGCAGCGGGGGGGGGGGGACTGCACCCCGGCATCCTCTATCTGAGGCCGCTGGTTCCCCTGCAGTGAGTCAGGAAGCAGAGAGTGATGAATGCTGGGGCTCAGCTGGCTTTCTCCTTGGCGTTCTGTCTGGGACCCCAGCCTGTGGGTGGGACTTCCCACATCAGTCAACTTAATCCAGACACGCCCTCGCTGACAGGCCTAGAGGTTTGTCTCCGAGGTGATTCTGGACCATGCAGTGGACGTCCAGACTTAACTACCAGCCCTCCTCATTGAGCTGCATACACTCAGCCCCGCGTCATCCAACTCAGAGATCCCAGACCTCTGGGTCCTCCCTCTGGGTGCCAAGGTCCGAGAAGGGTCACTCTGGCAAGAACCCGAGTGAATTCCAGGCAGAGGCCGCGCGCATTCATGTAGTGGGGCGCAGCGTGCGTGTGTGCATTGCATGTGGCATGTGGCACGCACGTCACGATATTCCCAGGGAGGGAAGCACGGGGTGGAACAGATGTATGCCTCTCTGGGGACAAGTAGCAGTTCTTTGAATCCCTCTCTTCCCCCCTTCCCCCAGACTTGGCTTCTTCTTCAAGCCGCTCACAAAGGTCAGACACCAGATACACTGCATTTCTGGATCTGTCTCCCATTATGTCATAAGGCCCCACTCAGGAGGCCGCGCTGGACTGAGTCCAGAGGAATTGCTCAAGGCCCACCCGCCCCTTTCCCCTCTTCCAAGGAGAGGTGTTCGTCCTTCCCCCAGATGGAGCTTCCACTCCGCGAACCCCCAACTCCCAACCCTCCACCATGTCCAAGACATTTTGCATAGACAAGCATCTGGCTCCAACTCCTCCCATCTAGATGCTTGTCAGCAAAATGCCTTCCTCCATCAGAATACAAAGAACCCACTATCCCTAAGGGTGGTCTGCTACATCCCAGGACTCCAGACAGTGTGTCTGATACGGACACACATTGTGCTATACAGGCCTCTTTACTTTCTGAGCCCTCGGAACCTTTACGCCGGGGCTGGTGGATATCCTTGCTGCCTGGGCCGTTCTCCCCAAGACCACGTGTAACAGAGGACCTGAACCATTTTGATAAAGACCAGGATGAAAGCAGCCAGGATTTACCCATCGAAGGGGGCTAGCTTATTGCTCAGCTGATGTTAAAAATTAGGGAACAGGAACTGGGAGACGGCTCAAGGGTTCAAACCTTTGCCGCGAAAACAAAAGGACCTGAGTTCAGATTTCCAGAGCCCATGGAAAAATGACAGAGGGAAATGATAGTGGCCTGCAATTCCAGCCCCGGAAGGCAGAGCCTGGGAAACGGCAGAGCAAGCAGTAAGGAGGTAATCAGGATGATCCTGATGGCACCCTTGGGTCTCCACAGGCACACACCCCAGCGCCCCCTTATACCCGTGGCTCACTGGAAAGGAATGTCTTAGCTCCACCTGAGCTGCCAGAGTCCACAGGCTCCTTCCCGGGCCTCCCAGCGGCCTCTTTCCCAGGGGTGGCTATGCGTGGCCAGGACGCCGCCCCCTCCTGAGCCGGTGCTGGAGCAGCTCCCGGCAGATAACAGACCCAGGGGCTTACAGCCTGGGATTTAGATGTGGACGCCCCGCCTGACCAGCCGAGGGCTGGAAGTGGCGGGGTGCACGGAGCCTTGCAGGCAGAAGCGGCTGAGAGCCAAGTTCTTTGGTGATCGACCCCTCCTGTGCTCAGGGGCTCCCCCAGGGAGCACCGCTGCAGGAACCAAGGTGCTAAGAAAACACAGGCAACCAACCCGGCTTGGGGTGGGGGGACAGGAGTCCCCCCAACTGGATTTCCTACACACAAGAGTTACTCATTTATTGATGATCTGTGAGGATACACGACCGAACAGTTTAGGGGAGCAAGGGCTGTATTCTTGGCTTAGTTTCTGCTTGAAGTTCTCAACATAGATTTCAGCCATTGAGAGCCAAGGGAACTGTCCACACCACAACCCCAGGGACCTGCTTTCCTGCTCACCAGTGAGCTGTGCCCCGAAGGATTGAGCCAAGCCCTGTCCGTCTTATCCATTGGCCCTGGGACTTTCCTTCCCACTGTGACCTCGGTTAATCAGTGAATCTCCCACGGGCTTGCTCAGAGCGTGCCTTAACTAAATAACCTGACACAGGTGTGCCCAAGGGCTTCACCTTCAGTTGTCAAGTTAGCATCCATTATTAATCACCGCAGTATGGCGTCATAGATTTGGGTGGGCGCCCTGCAGCTGCTTCTAGGAAGAGTATAGTAGCCTTCCAGGGGTCTCAACTTTCCCATCTGCTCAGTGGGGCGCTGGATTAGTTTCATTACATGTGGCTGTCCCCCAAGCAATCGTGGGGACCAAAAGGTTCCTCCCAGCTCACAGAGGAGCCCATCACGGCAGAGAGGGCACCGCGCCGAGGGACAGGTCACATCACGGGCACAGCTGGGGCACAGAGCATCAGGCACAGGCTGCTCGATGCTCATCCTTGTACAGCTCTGGATCTCCGAGCCCTGGGCATGGCGCTGCCCACAGCTGGGGTGGAGAGTGGGAACGGAGGGGGGTCTCCCCATCTGAAAACCACCAAGACAATCTCCTTCTTGCATGCCATGCCCAGAAATTTAATCTGGGAACTTCTCTCACAGTCGTCCCCAAATCCTGCCTGCTGGGTTTCAGATCGACACTAATCATCGCAGATGTTGGCATCAATGGGTTCTCGAGGGCCTCCAACAGGAGAGGGTCAGCTCCGTGCCCGTCCCCCGAAGCCCCAACTCCCTTTGTGCCACCCCAGGGGGCCTGTGTGGGTCTGCCTGCTGCCCCGGGTGGGGGCTGAGGGCTTTGGCATCCAGCCTCGATGAGATCACTTGGCTTGGGGCAAGGGGGCGAGGGGGGCCTCCGGTTTGCTGCCTCCTCAGAGCTTCTCCAACCAGCTCCACCGCCCCCCCATCATGCTACAAACGCCCTGTCGCCCTCTTTGTGCATAGGAGAGGATCAGGGAATTTATTTGACCCTTTGTGTCGAGAGAAAGAATGATCGTGGATTTCTCTCCGCGGCATGAGCGCTCCCACTGCCTTTGCCAGGCTGGTCCTCCGCACAGGGCAACTGATCTGACTGTAGCTGAGGCCGGTGTCGTCACCTTGCGAGGCCCAGCAGGGGTCCCAGTGACCAAGGAAGGGTCAAGGCCCCTGGGATCTTCTGGGAGCCCTTGAGCTGAGGTCTAGCCGGCTGGGCTGGTGTCAGCGTCCCAGGGGACCGAGGGTGGGGACGTTCTGTCCCTGTGACTCTGGCCTTCTGTCCACTTCCTCACAGGTGGCTGTCCTACCTCCTGCTCTTCATCCTGGACCTGTTCATCTGCCTGGTCACCTGCCTGGGGCTGGCCAAGCGCTCCAAGTGCCTCCTAGCCACGTGAGTCCCCGCTAGTGAAGTGCTGCAGAGAGAGAGAGAGACCAGAGAGAGAACAGAGAGAGAGAGACCCGAGAGAGAGAGAGAGAGACCCAAGAGAGAGAGAGAGACCCGAGAGAGAGAAAGACCCGAGAGGGAGAGAAAGACCCGAGAGGGATAGAGACCCGAGAGAGAGAGAGATCCGAGAGGGAGAGAGAGACCCGAGAGGGAGAGAGAGAGACCCGAGAGAGCAAGAGAGAGATCCAAGAGAGAGAGAGAGAGAGAAACCCGAGCGAGAGAGACCCGAGAGAAAGAGAGACCCAAGAGAGAGAGAGACGAGAGAGACCCGAGAGAGAGAGAGACTCGAGAGAGAAAGAGACCAGAGAGAGAGAGAGACCCGAGAGAGAGAGAGAGAGAGAGAGAGACAGAGAGACCTACCTCAGCATCTCCAGTTGTCTCCGGCCACCACCTAGAGACAGAACATAGCTGGGACTCTTCAATGGGGGGAAGGGGAGAAAGGGGGGCTCTACTGCAGGCATTGGACTCCCAGCAGCCCTCTCCCAGCTACTGGCGGGGGTCCACGGCACGGTAGGAACCCCCTGGGAGGAAGGCATTGAAAGCATGTGGGATGTGGGGGACCCCTGCCTGCCCACTTTGTGGGACCCCACAGCATGCGCTCTCTCCTAGGATGCTGGTCTGCGCAGCGCTGACTGTGGTCCTCAGCTGGGCCTTCCTGGCCGTCGACACTGCTGTGGCCGTGGTGAGTGGGAGAGGGGCTGTAGCGGGGGGGTCTGACCTGGACATGTCTTGTCTGGGGATGTCCTCGTCCAGCGGGTATCTCCCTACCGCCCCCAGCAGACTGGCTTCTAGCCTCTGTCCCTTACCCACCATGGCAGAATCTCAGAGCCCCTGGCCCAGACTCAGAGGCAGGGAGGAGCGCGCCCGGGTTTACGCTGAGATGAGACTAGCTTGTAGGGACTTGCCAGGGGGGAAAGCGTGGGTGGCCCGGTGGCTCCCGTGTGGGCGTTCACTGAGCAGCCTGGCAGAGGCCAGATGGGTGGGTCTGCAGCCTGGGCTCCAGAGTCCTCCCCAGACTTTAGATGCTGGGGTCTTCACCCCCCTCCCACTTACCAGCGATGGGACAGGGGCCTTCGATCTTGCCATCCGTGGCTCAGCTGTGTTGGCCTCACACTCACACACGTTGTGGTCTCTGAATGTGGCATATGCGGGAAAAGTGAGAGGCTTCCTACGTCAGGACGTTCAAGCCAGGCGCCGCACAGCTCTTGGGAGAGTGGGAGGAGGAGGAGCAGGACTTAGAGGCCATCCTTGGCTACAGAGTGAGTTTGACACAGCCTGAGCTACATGACACGCCGTCTCAGCAGCACGTTTTGTCTTGAAAGCTCTGACCCCGAAGCTGAGATTCACAGTCCTCAGCAGGAGGGCCAGGTACCCGGGTTACAAAGCCCAGGAGGATACATTTCCTGTTGACTGTCTGCGTAAGACAGACGTGTAGGCAAGTCATCGAGATGCAGTGAATCTCCAGGTGGAGGCACGTGTTCTGGGTTTTGGAGGGTTTGCGCATGTGTACATATACACGTTCACATTTTACCAGGGGGTTTCCCTTGAGGACTGGAAAGCAGTCCCCTGGTCTGACTGTTTGGCCCCGGCCACCTGGGGGTGAGTGAGAGGTGAGCCACAGACTCTACCCACATCACACCTTGGCCAGCCCTGGCCCTGGGCATGTGGACTGGCAGGCCTGCAGAATGAGTGGCCTTTGGTGCCACGTGGCTGTGCCACTCTGGGTGGAGGCTTGTTCAGAAGTGCCAAGAGGCCGGCTGTGTTGTGGTGGCACAAGCCTGTATCCCCGGCTCCTCCAGAGACCGAGGCGAGAGGATGAGGGACGTCGAAGACCCGGGAGGCTACAGAGCAAATTCCAGGCCAACCTGGGCAGCTCTGGAAGCCACGAGCTAGCCCAGGATAGAGCGAGCTAACCCAGGATAGAGCGAGCTAGCCCAGGATAGAGCGAGCTAGCCCAGGATAGAGCACTGGCCTGTAAGAGGCTGCACCGGTCAGGCTCCAGTACTGAAAAGGAGGGGCCGGGCTCACCTGGCCGAGTGCTTGCCCAGCACCACAGAGCCCTTGTCGCCGTCCGCAGCATCTGTCAAAACCAGGTGTGGTGGCAAATGCCTGTCTTCCAGCACCCGGAGCAAGAGGAGGGAGTTCAAGGGCTTCCTCAGCCATGTAGCAAGTTCAGTGCCAGCCTAGGCTGCAGAAGATCCTGGGAAGAAAGAGGAAAGGAGGGAGGGAGGAAGGAAGGGGGGAGGGTTTCCCCCTCCTTGCTGTGGCCATGTATACTAATCCATGCAGCACAGATAAGGGCAGGCTGCTGGAACTCACAAGCGTCCTGGAAGTCTCCGGAGCTGGCCAGAGCGAGGGGCGCAGCTGCCTGGCCCCAGAACAGGTGCAAGCAGCAGGGACACCCTCTTCGCGTGAGGCCGGGTCCTGCTTCTGGCAGCCTCTGCCTTTGGAAGCAGGAATGGGGTCCAGCTTGTCACCGCGAGATGGCTGCCCTTGGGACGCAGTTTCCTCCTGCTGGCCATGGGGTGGAGGTATGTGTGGGGGTCTTCCCTGAACGGGAAGCACAGGCATCTCATCTGTGGCAGGGATCTGGGAGCCAGGCCATTTCCCTGATTCCTCCAGTCAGCCCGAGTAGGGGAGAGGCGGGGTCCGAGGGCTGAATGGGTCTTTGATGGAGCCCGAGGATGCCTTCGCATTTTAATGGAAGGGGGAGGGGGGCTGCCAGAGAGGGGGGGGGGCTGCTGGCTGCCGCCAGTTGTCAAGGGGTCATTGTGCAGAGGAGGCCACTCTGTCCTCAGAGGCCTGTTTGGAGCGGCGTGACCAGACCCACACGGCCACCCTTCCCCCACCCTGCCCACCAGGCACCTCCCTTCCCCCTCCCAGAATCTCTCCCAGAGGAGGGCAGGTAGAATCTGCAGTCCTGCCGGGAGTGCCTGTTGAGGAGCTCTGGGGGGCCAGGGCTGTTCAGACAGAGGGGACAGTACTAAGAGGGAAGGGGAGCTGGCAGAGCGTGCTTATGGGGGCTAAGACTGCACAGGAGGGTGGAGGGCGCACCCTGGGCACCCCGCCTGAAGGGCAGTAGGCTGACCTCATATCCTTTTTCTTGGGCAGTAGAGCAGAGACGGCCGCCAATTCCAAAGATTTCCCTGGACTTTATTGGGTTTTGTTTAATATTTACTCATTTCTTTGCCATATAACGTATGGCAGAAGTCAAAGGACAACGTTTTGGAAATCAGTGCTTTCCTTCCCACATAGGGGTTTCTGGGGATCGAACTCAGGTCGCCCAGTTTGCAAACAGGTGTCTTACCTGTTCACCTACTTTGCCCTGGTCCAACCTGGCTGTTTACCATAAACTTGAACTACGAGAACTTGCCCTAGACTCTGTTTACTGCAAATAGAGTTCCTGGAATTGAGAGATCAAGGCCCCACTCAGATTTAAAGAAACTAAAGCTAATCAGTAAGGAAAGTCCATCTTTTTGAAGCTTGCCTAGCCATGTAGGTATCCCAACCTGCCCGCGTCCAGGGGCTCCCCTTCTCCCACGGGCTTCCTGAGTGTCCCCGCATTCTTTTTTCTCTTATTGTCATAAAAATCTTTTAATCTGTTCCACATGCTCTGGTTTCAATCTTCGAATCCAGGGCAAAAGGATCCCCCCAAAAGACAATTCCAGTTTTAAAATGGCAGCCACAAAAGGATATTTCAAAGGAAAAAAAAATCCAGACACATCCCTTCCCAGGGATGGAACCTCGGAAAGTCACTGAAACTCTGTGTGCCTCAGTTTCCCTGTGCATAAAATAATGGAAACCATAGTGCCTGCCTCAAAAGGCAGGTCGAGATGGTGCCACAGAAAGTAGGAAGTAGCTGTCATCGCTTCCTGTCGACTGTGGTCACGTGCCCGTCACAGGGCCGTGACCCCTTCAAACAGTTACTTCTGTCCTTAGGAACCTCCTACAGGGATGTGAGGCTGAGCTGGCTATGACAGGTCACCCCATTAATCACCAGCAGTGATGTAGCTGGCTGGGTAGGTGCCCCCTCCCCCCATTCCATGTGCGTCCCTCCCAAAACCGAGTGCTCAGTGGAAGACCTTCCTCTGTGGGGGGGCTGTTCTTCGGTCTAGGGTGTAGGAGTAGCTGCACTCCCCTGCCAGAACCCCCAAAACAAGCTCCTCCCACACGGTTTGAGCCATCACCTGCACTAGGTTCTGGGAAGCTGTACCCACCCACCCCACCCGTGCCAACCAAGTACCCTCTTCTTCGCCACTCCCCTTCCTCCACCCCAGACACCACCACGTGCACACGTGTCCACACACGCATGCATGTGCACATATGCACACACTGTGTGCATGCAGCCGCCATCTTCACTAATAGACGATCTCCAAAGACACACCCCACAGCATCCCAACTCACTGGCTACATGTGAGCTACAGTGTCCTCCTAGCCCAAGAAGGACAGAGGGGAGGAGGCACAGAAGGGAAGCGTCTCAGACAGGGATCTCCATGGCCTTTCTCTCCCTGTAGTTACTGATTTCTTGAGGTAAAAGGTTGCGGGGGGAGAGGGAGTAACTGAAAAAGAAAGCAAGGAGACAGAAGCGCCTTAGCCGTAGGCGGGCAGGATTACTGCAGAGTAAACCTGAGAGGGCCCCATCCTGCCAAGCCAAGGCGTGGAGAAAGAGAGGCGCCCCTTACAGATGGAGGGGCTTTTATATCATTTGGGGAAGGGGTCTGTAATTTAAGGGGGGCTCAGAGCTTTCTGTGGGAATCTACAAGCAGATATCTAAAGGAAAACCATGAAATGGCTAAAGAGGCTGGCGAGACGGCTCAAGGGTTAAGCTTCTACCCCACAAGCAGGTGGTCCTACGTCCAGATCCTGGATCCCACTTTAAAAAAAACTCCAGATGCTTCCGGCCCTGGAAGGCGGAGCCTGGGAAACTCCAGAGCAAAGCGGAGAGGAGGCAGAACAATCCGAAGTGATTCCCGAGGTCACCCTTGGGTCTCCACAGGCACACACAATGACCTCTGATACACACAGACACACAAGTAAAAAATAACATAAAATTTTAAAAAAACACGTATCTGTTGGCCAAGAGGTTAATAGCTGCAGCAGAGAATATCTGCCTGTCCCCAAGCTCTAAGGCTGTCCACCACAAGCAAGAAGAACCTACTACAAAGGGGATTGATTATCTGGGAGATACAAGAGTGATAAGACTGAAATGTGCGGTCCCAGCAAGCAATTGATCATTCTCTCTGGCTCTAACATGAGTAACCTAACCAGGTGGTGTCTTACACAGCTTCCCAGGCAGGGCTCCTGTCATCCCCCCCACCATGGCTCCCCATCTTTGCCACTCCAGCCAAAGGGGTGCGGAGGGGGTATCACTAGGCTGGCTGGCGCTGCTGCTTTTACTGATGATATAAGTCAGCTGATTTATTATGTATGTTGGTGGTTTGTACATAAAGCTGTGTTCTAGAGTCTTAAGTACATGCGGTCAACAAAGGGTGAGTCTGTGTATGGGGGTCTGAAGCTCTGGAAAAGCTTTATACCCGGTGAGGCCTTTGCTCCCCAGAATCTCCATATATACACTTTGTAGTCTAGAGACACGGACTCCCCAACCCCCCAGTCTAGAACCGTGCCTGGCACCTAACGTACGCTTGGTACCTGTCTGACTGCAGTGAGTTGAGGGTGCAATGCTCCAGCGCAGACACAGCCATGTCCTTGAAGCACCTATCTGGAGGGGTCAGGACCCCGTCTTAGCTGTCACTCTGTCTTGGGCAATCATGCCGGCCTGGGTGGTCACTAGCCGGGCCCATACTGCAGGTCTAGCCCCCTCCTCTCTCGGCTCTGGCCTCACGCTGTGGAAGGCAGGCGATGAATGGACCATCTGAGCATGTAGGGCTTGATTACAGCATACGATTGGGGGAGCAAATCCTCCTGGGGTACAGGGGACCCCACAGGTCCCCACAGCACCTTGAGTGTCTATCACAGAAGAGGCATAAGAATACTAAGTGTCCTGTGCTGTGTTACCTCTGGGACAGACGGACACATGCGCGCGCACACTCACACACACATACTCATTGATAGACCCATAGCAACATCTTGTGCACGACACAGAGAAGCGGCAGAGGCAGAGAGAGACGAGCTCTTCCAAAGTGACAGGAAAGGACAGAGCTGGGTCAGAATTCTAACCTGGGACTCTGGGTGAGATTCTTTTCTGCTAGAGGTGGGAGAGGGTGGGGAAGCGGGGGGCTGGCTGCTCCCGGCATCCCTGTGTCTGACCTTCCCCCACCTGCTCACAGGGCACCGGTGACTTCTGTGTGGCTCCGGACACCTACATCCTTAACAGCACACAAAACCAGCTGAGCACAGGTAAACGACCTGCGAGGCCACACAACACAGCAGATCGTCCAAAGTCACCCAGCCCCTCACCTCTTCCCCCTTGACTCAGGCTCAGCTGAACCTCTGGGCCATTTCCTGGGGAGGGCAGACAGGGTCCGGTCCCCTGGGAGTTCCGTGATGCTGCTGCTGTTGTCTTGCAGAAGTGACCCGCTACTACCTGCACTGCGGCCAGAGCACTAGCAGCCCCTTCCAGCAGGTACAGCCACCCAGGGGTCCCCTTGCCCTGCCCACAGCCCCTCTCCTCACTTCACTCCCCGAGGACCCTGACTGACTGAGCCCCCTCCTTCCTTCCCCTGCACCTCCCTGTGGGAACACGGACACCTCAGCCTCACTTTACCATGGGTCTCATTTACCCACTTAAATGAAGACCCTGAATGGAGTCAGGCTCGTGGTTACGATGTTCCAGATCCCCCTCCCCCAACTCCCCCTGGGGAACTCGGTGCCCTGTGGGTGCTGTACTAGAAGTACAGACAGGGTCTGAGGATCTGCCTTTCTTGCCAGCTCCCAAGGTGGCCCATGTTGCCTGTCTGAGGACCACCGCTGTGTAGCAAGATGCTAGAGGGATGTAACGGTTACTCTAACTGTTGCCGTGAGAGAGCATCAAAGTCAAGCCACTTAAGGGAGAAAGGGAGATGTATTCAGTTTATGGTTCCAGAGGGAGAAACAATCTTTCAAAGCGGAGGCAGCATGGCTAGCTGGCCAAAGCTGGAGGAGGCAGGATAAGTCACTGCAGACATCTTGGAGGCTGAGGGCTGCAACGCTGCTTGCCTCAAAGGCAGACTTCTCCTGGAGATAAGGTGGGACTAATCCACTTCAAGGCCCCTGTGACTGCCTTCCTCCAGCAAGGCTCCACCTCTCAAGGTGCCATGACCTTGCCAACACATGAGACTGTGGGGGGCACATTTCAAACCATGACAAGGGATGAGGACAGACTTCCTTTAGGCAGCAGCCATGACTTATGATCATAGTGGTTGGGTTGACCAGATGGTTGGGACAGTGGGATGCAGCCTTTTCCTATAGTCAGGGTCCCCCTGTCCCATGTTCTAGGGGTAACGTGATCTGATTTCCGCTTTGAGTCTGAACAGCCCCTTTTAGTGTCCAGATCCCCTTGTGCCTTTGCAGGGTGGTAGGGATTGGGGTACAAGGAGAACAGCTCCCCCTTCCCGGGTCGCTACAGGGCTCTGGGAAGTGGAGCCTCATGGGAATTTGGTCTGTCCACAGTCACTAACCATGTTCCAGCGCTCGCTGACGCTCATGCAGGCCCAGGTCACTGGCCTGCTGCAGCTTGCTGTACCCCTCTTTCCTACAGCAGAGGTAAGGCAGCCACCCCAAGCGCATGGACGAGGGGAATCCCAGCAACCCTTTCCCCTGCCGGACCCCCCTCCCCAGGGTTCAGCCCTTTCCTTGGCTCCGAGGCCTTCTCGGCACACGTTGTGGGGAGCCCTCCCCCGGGGCTCACTCCCCCTCCTCCTGCTCCAGAAAGACCTGCTCGGCATCCAGCACCTGCTGAACGTTTCCGAGACCAGCCTGCACCAGCTGACCGCCATGTTGGATTGCCGAGGGCTGCACAAGGTGCCCGGGGTGACCCTTTGGTTGGGGGGGGGCTGTTTTCCTAGAGAGAAGTCAGTAGCGATCTAAGAGAAGCTGCCTGGGCGTTTTTTAAGCCCAGGAACAAAGCTGAAGCTGGACA
>JALPQD010000357.1:998912-1023912 GCA_023101885.1 Typhlomys cinereus | reverse complement strand
GTCGCCTGCATGGTTGCTGATAAATGACCATCAAATGGCTTAAGGAAACAAGGGTTTATTCTCTCTTAAGATTACTGGTTACAGTTCTTAGTCCAGCTTGACGGGAGAGCACACACCAACTCCAGGGCCGAGGGAACTGGCCACCATCACCACATAACAGCTGAGAGATGGACGATCCTTACTTGCCAGACCAGCATGTCTGGCCAAGTAAACAGAAGGATGCCAACTTCCTCAACCAGCTCTCTGTGATGAATTCCAAGGCCTAGTCCCACCCACCATAGGCTGGGCCTTCCCCATCAGCTAGACCATCTCCTTCAGGTTCACTCTGGGCTTAACTCAACTATTAGTTCTCCACAAATGTGCCCAGAGCTCAAACCCGCAACAGTCAAGTTGACACCTGTGCCTAACTATGATAAGCAGGTTGTTTGTCTGAGTGATGTGGGAAGACCCCGCCCACAGTGGGCGGGGCATCCTCAGGGCCGGTGGTAGGTGGAGGGGCTGGTGCAGTGGTTTGGCATCTTCAGCCGACTTTGGCCGTCTTACCGTCTGGTGAATGAGGTCGGCCCCTCTCTCAGCAGACTGTGAAGCTGGTGTGGCCGACTCCTCGGCTTCTGGTGTGGGTGTGAGGTCTCCTGCCACCCCCCTTGCTCCCCCAAACGTATCAGCAGCGTGCAGGGTGAACGGGCCTGCGTTGCGCAGCCGTGACGCGGCTCTCTGCTCCCCCAGGACTACCTGGACGCCCTGGCTGGCATCTGCTACGACGGCATCGAGGGCTTGCTCTTCCTCGGCCTCTTCTCCCTCCTGGCCGCCCTGGCCTTTTCCATCCTGACCTGCGCGGGCCCGCGGGCCTGGAAGCATTTCACCACCAGGTGGGCTGCCCGCAGGAAGGGTCCCTCTGGGGCCTGGAGGGGGGAGGAGAGCTGCTCACCTGAGAGCAAGGAGGGAGCCCAGGATCGACATTCAGTCCCCAGAGCTGAGACAGCTCCCCCTAAAGGAGGCTTCAGGGTACAGAGTAGTAGGTGGGCATAGCCTGGTGACAGTCCTCGTGCCACTGCCCTTGCGCCTTTGTTCCTGGACGGGACTTTGCGAGACACAGTGATGGGGTTGCCCCCAGAGAGCAGCAGGGGGTTGAGTTATATCACCATTAGGAGGAACCTAGAATCTCCATGGGGAGAGCGAGGCAGGGACAAGATGGGGTTTCAGACCCTCATGGATGGTCAAGAGGGGGTAGGTGGAAGGACCCACATGTCTAACAGTGGGCATGGCGGACTGCCTGGAAGAGGTGTGCGTGGTGCGGGGAACCGTGGAGTATGCTGCATGTCGCCGGGCTGAGGACCCGGCCTGCTTTGAGCCTCCTCATCCTCACAGCTGGCTGAGTACAGGGTCCTGTTCCAGGGACAGAGACTATAACGACATCGACGACGACGACCCCTTCAACCCCCAAGCTCAGCGCGCTGCAGCCTACAACCCCTCGAGGGGGCAGGTCCACAGCTTCTGCAGTTACAGCAGCGGACTGGGCAGCCAGACCAGCCTGCACCCGCCCGCCCAGACCATCTCCAACGCGCCCGTCTCGGAGTACATGTAAGCACGAGGGAGCCCCGAGGCACCCCCGGCCGTACCCCTTGCTTAGGCTGGCAGCTTGGTCCAGCCCTGCAAGGCAGCTGGGGGTTGGCCCACAACCAGCGGCAGGTCCACTTACCTTCCACACACACTCAGCTGGGGAAGAGCCCACCACAGGCATCCAACCCGCAGCCCTTTCCCCAGCTGCAGTAGGTCCCAGGCCTGGAGGCTGCCCCTCTTCGGGCACCACTGGCGCCCACCGCTGTCGGCCTGGCCCCTGTTCCCTGTAGTGCCCCCTGATGTTTTGGTTTGAGACAAGATACGGCACGGCTGCCTGGACAGGCCTCGACCTTCCATGTTCTGCCATTACAGGTGTGAGACCCCACGTTGGGCTCCCTTTGCTCTATTTTTCTGCCCACGCCCCCCCACCTCATTCATTTCCACACACCCCCCCATTCCCCTATGCACACCTGAGGGGCCCCAGTATAGACATGTGCACGGCCCACCTAAGGACGCCCCAGATGTTCCTGACCCCCCCTCCTCGGCCCCACAGGAACCAGGCCGCCCTCTTCGGTGGGAACCCACGCTACGAGAACGTTCCACTCATCGGGAGAGGCTCCCCTCCCCCCACGGTAAGTGGCCTCCCGCTGCGGAGACGCCGCCTTGACCTTCGTTGAGGACATAATCGAATATAAAAACTGCCAGCGCGTGCACTCGGCAGAGGTGGAGAAGAGAAGGAAACGGCTGTGTTACTGAGCAGCGTTAGACCAGACGCAACGCCCGTGTGCTTCCCGGACGGCCACCACAGAACCCACGGCCCCCCGTTCCGTGGCCGCCCGGGCACAGCCCATCCGCATCTACAGATAAATGGAGCCATCCTCCTGGCAGAACCAGCCGGCACCCGCATGCAGGGTGGCCCTGCTTGGCGGATCACTGTTTATACTCAAAAGGAGAGGAAATCAAATCAGAGTTCAGTTCCACTTAGAGCCAGGCGCCTGTGTCGCCACGGCAGGAGGCAGCCGCCTGGGGTGCTGGCCTTGCCACAGCCTTCAGCAGCTCATCCTGGGGGTGGCGAGATGCTTCAGCAGGTGAAAGTGCTCGCTGTGCAAGTCTGGCGATCGAAGTTCAATTCCCGGAACCTGCATAAAACGTCGGTTGCGGTGGCTTGTGTTTGTAATCCCAGAGTTCCTGTGGGGAGGTGGGAGGGGAGCAGAATTGGCCGGAAGGAGCATTCACTGCAGGGGAAACCCCAAGACAGACCCTGGCTCAACAAGGAGGCAGGCGAGGACCAATTCTTATGGGCTGAAGCAAAGGAGAGAAAGGGTGTGGGAAGGAAAGAGACAGAGAGGAGGAAGGAAGGAAGGAGGGAGGGAGGGAAGAAGGAAGGAAACAAGGAAGGGAGGGAGGGAGGAAGCAAGGGAAGAAGGAAGGAAAGAAGGGAGGGAGGGAAGGAGGGAAGGAGGGAGGGAGAGAGAAGAAACCACTGCTGCTGACCCTGGGCAGAAGAATCTCTTACAGTTCCTTGCACTGCCCCTACACATGCGCTAACTCCCCCACTGCCCCACGCACAACGCTACAGTGAGTTTTCTAAAGAAGGGATTCCAAGGAGAGGAACGCTTTTCTTTTTTTTAAATACTTGTATTTATTTGAGAGAGAGAGAGTAGGGCACGTGCAGGCCACGGTACACACACAGGTGGAGGTTAGAGAACAACTTTTCCTCCCGCCGCGGAGGCTTCTGGTCTCAGGTCTTAAGGTTTGTGAGCAGGTCTGCACTCAGCTGGGGGAGGCTCTCCAAGCCCCTCCAGTGGCGTGGAGGGGGCAACCTGCTAAGTGAGCGTGAAGCCCCGCCCTCACGAAGGGCAGATCTGGAGGGATGGGCCGACTCGGAGTCCAGGCTGAACAGACACCCCCAAACCGCTCAATGATCGTGGTTAAAACTTACTGGCCATCACCACAAGCTCCCAGAACCTTTGCTGGACAGTTGTCCCCTCAGTGTCCACAGGACTCCTCCCGCCAAGGCTATCAAATTCTGAAGATGCTTAAGTCCTTTATTGTAAAATGATGCATTCCTTAAAAGTTAGTTTTAGTGTGGCACGCGCTATCCTCCAAACACGCGTGCGCGTGCACACCCGTGTTTGGAGGATACTGTATGTCCCTGTGAAGACTCAAGGGTGACATTGGGAATCATCCTGCGTACTTTTCCCTCCTTTTTGCTTCACTCTGGGATTTCCCAGGGTTCGCCTTTAAGTGCAGGCTGCCATTCCTTTATTTTCTTTCTTTTGTCTCCAAGACTTAACACTAGAATGTAAGCCCAGGATTCAAGTTCAACACCTGTTTTTTGTTTTGTTTTATTTTGTTTTTGTTTTTGTTTTTTTTTACATAGAATCTGGGACCTGAACTCAGGTCCTTCTGCTTACAAGGCCAAATCTTAATCCCTGAGCCATCTGTCCAGCCCTGATGTGCTCCTTTGCATGAACTTACACGCATCTTCCTGTAAGCGCAGAATCATCTCTGGTTTAATCTAATGCCATGGAAATGATGTGCAAATAGTAAAACAAAATTGGTGCCGGGCATGGTAGCACATGCCTATAATCCCATCACCATGGAGTCTGAGACAGGAGTACCACCTTGAGTTCAAGGCCAGCCTGGGGTACACGGCCAGTCTGGGCTGAAGGAGGAAACCTTATCTCAAAAGAGAAAGGGGAGCCCAGTGAGATAACTCAGCGGGTGTGGTGTGCCCCAAGTTCAATCCCCACAAGCCCACATGGTAGAGAGAACTGACTTCCGAAAGCTGTCCTCTGAGCTGCCCTGCGCACCCTGGCATGCCTCGTCAATCTCTCCTGTGTCAAATAAATGAAATTTGAAAGAGAGAGAGAGAAAGAAAACATGCTCGATGCAGACACAAGTTATCCAAACAGCCGGATCTGAGGGTGGGCGAATCCCCAGCTGTGGAGCCAAAAGACTCTTGGGAGGAAGAATAGTGTGAGGTGTGGCTAGTAACACGACATGCCCTGTCTGACCGGCTTCTCTGTCCCCCAGTACTCTCCTAGCATGAGAACCGCCTACCTGGCCGTGACGGGGGACCCCGCGAGACACTACGAGTGTCCATCCTAACCGCCTCCGGGATGCCCGCTCCTCCCGAGGGACGCTGATCCAGAATGCGGTTTCGTACCAGAAGCCAGAAGCACCTGCAGAGACACAGCTGGGACCCTTCCACCTGTGCCGAGCCCCCAGGTGGATGCAAAGCTGAGACCGAGACTGAGCGGATGTCTCCTGCCCAGCTCTCTACCCGGGCTTGGCCTGGCTCTGAGCCTGGGTCAGCCCATCTGAGGTCTCTCTCTCAGCGGGGAGGGAGGGACAGCCAACATAAGGCTACATCAGAGCCCCCCAACTTTGTCCTCTCAAGTCGCACCCCAGGAACCTGGCTCTGGGTAGCCTGGCCAAAGTCCAGATAACAGCCTTCTTACCTCTCCTTCAGCCGTAGCCATGGAGGTTCTGGCCAGATGCATTTAGGGGAGCTCTGTCCAGATCCAAGTTCTGAGGTCACACAGATTCTGCCTGGGCCCCAGAGGGTCCACCCCACCCAGGAATGTTCCACAGAGGGTAACCGGTGGCTTCAGGCTGGACCCCAGTGCCTTGTCGCATCCTGCCGGCCTCTAACCTCTGCATCCCGGAATCCATGCTACACGTCTTAGCTGCAGGTGGGCGCAGACTCAGGTATGAACGGACCCTTCTAAGACCACTGAAAGCCTTTCCCCAGCATTTGCAGCCCTGGAATGATCCAAAGAATTACACCTCGACACACATCGAAGTTTCCTAATAGATCTGGTCCTTCGAGCCCCAGATATTGCCGGCACCAGCCAGTTCTTTCTGGAAATGGAGGAAGAGAGGCAAGAAAGTGGATTTTGTTTTAATAAGATAAAGATGGGCAAGATATCCTATCCCAGGCTGCTATTAAAGGGCACGTAGGGTCTGAATGGGGAGAGAGATGTTCTAAGCAACAGCCAGGTGTCCAAAGCCATCCCTTCCCTGCGGTCCTTCAGGCTGGTTGCCGTCAAAGGCTTTGCCAGTGAGGGTGCAGCTGTGTCCTGCAGCGAGGAAAGGCCAATTCCTCCCCGTGTCCACTGCCCTGGACCCTGACCTGCCAGGCACAAAGGTGCTCTTTGGCCAGGAGGAAATAATGACCCTCCCTCCCACCCCCACTCTGCCTCCTGTGGGGCCAAGCTAGGGCGGGGAGGGGGGTCTTTGGTGCTTCCAACCTCCTGCCAATTCAGAGTGTCGCTCTGGGGCCTCGTGGCCTCGCATGGGGCCTGGGTGGCGGCTGGGGACAAGACTTAGTTTCTTCTCCAGAAGAGTCACTTTGTGGTCAGACCACTCATAGTGCCCGGCCGCCACGCGTGGGACCACCAGCCACGAGCCTCACGAGTCTAACCTCCGTGTCACCGGTGCACACCACAGACCCACCTGGCTATGTCCGTGGCACGAGCAGCTCCCAGAGCGGTGGCCTTGGAACGTCCCTCCTAAACTTTCCTTATCGCTGACCTGAGGGTTTTTAACGTATGTAAACTGAACTAAAAACTTCTCCTCGAGAGTTCTGGGAGGAGTCAGGTGGGCAAATGTGTTCCGTATGTGCTTCCCCTCACCTGGAGAAGAAATAAACCACGTGCATATACTAAGATGTGCGGCTGGTCTCTGACTTCCGCAGATGCAGGGGCCAATGTGGGTGTGGCATGCTCCTTCCCTCCGAGTCCTGGTGAGAGGGATTACAAGCCGATTGCACCCACAGCTTCACATCTGGCGTTTTTACATGGGACCCTAGGAATCGAACTCAGGACCTTCTGCTTGTGAGACAGAGTCTTAATCCCTGAGCCGTCCCTCAGCCCTCGGCATATATTTCTTCAAAGTGGTTATAATTAATGAAAAGGTAACTATTACTCATTAGAGAAATACAAAACAAAACTAATACCATTTCACTCCCATGAGAATGTCTAATATTTACAGTAGGAGGAGGAGGAGGTGGGACAGGACCAAGAGGTGGTGGTGGAGGAGGGGGCAGGGGCAGGGGAGGGGGAGGGGGAGGAGGAGGAAAGTAGTCGTGGTAAAGCCCGAGCTGAGTGTGGTTCACACGCCCGAGATCCTGGCACTCGGGAGGCACAAGCAGAAGGACCAACTCTGCAGCCAGCCTGGCGGCCTCGCCACGGTGCGACCCTGACGCAAGAGGAAGCGAGTAACTGGACGCAGTGACGCAAGAGGAAGCGAGTAACTGGACGCAGGGCACCACTGACGGGCACAAGCGGCACAGCTTGGAAGGATCTGGAGGAGATAACGGTACATCCATGCACAGCAGCTGCGGTGGAAGCAGCTCGAGTGCCTGTCAGCACATGAATGGACTAAGACAAATGTGGTGGGATGTGTAAAATGAAATACTGTACAACCTTAAAAAGGAAGACAGGGATGGAGAGATGGCTCGGAGGTTGAGGCTGCCTCCCAAGCAGAAGGTCCTGAGTTCCAATTCCACGTCCCACATAAAAAAAACGCCAGGTGGAAAAGGCAACAGCCTGAACTTCTGGCCTGGTGGGCGGAGCCAGAGCAAAATAAGAAGGAAGTAGAAGCAATCCAGGATGATTCCCAAAGTCACCCTTGGTCCTCCACAGGGACACCCAGTGCCCTCTCATACACACACACATGCAATCAATCAATCAATTGAAAACAATTCTGACACAAGCTACAGTCGAGGTGAGCTTGAGGACTGGGTGCTAAGTGAAAACAACTGGATATAAAGGTTGGCAGATGTGGTTCTGCTGACTGAGGTGTTTAGGATGTGTTCACAGGAAGTTACAGCTGCCAGGGGCTGAAGGGAGGTGGCCACCGGGAGTTCTTGCTCCCTGGGCTCAGTTTCTAGGCGGGCTGAAGAAAAGCTGTGGAGATGGACAGATGTCCCACAGCGATGTGACAGGCTCGTGCTGCCAAGCTGTGAACAGTAGTTAAGGGTGGGGGGGCTGGAGAGACGGGCTCAGGGCTGGAGAGTCCTCGTCCGCACCATGGGGATCGAAGTGGGATCTCGGCACCCACCCAGCAAGTCAGGCGACCTGCGAAGGCCTGTAACCCTCACTCCAAGGGGCTGCAGATTCCCAGCTTAGCCGACATGCAAGCCCCAGGTTCAGGGGGAGACCCTGTCTCAGAGAAAGAGGAGAGGAGGATGAAGATGCCCAACTCCTTTGGGCTTCCACACACACGCATCTCCATGTATGCGCACAGGTGTGCGTCACACACCAGCATGCATGCAGCACACTTGCAGGCAAGCACACACTCACACCCACACAGAAATAAATAGAAATAAGTAAACCTTTTTGTGTAAGTAGTTAGTATGGTAAATGTTCTGTATATTCACCACATAACAGAAAAAGCTGGGGGAAGGGGAAGAAGGTCAGGTGAACCAATGTGGGGGGATGTCCAGGGCAAAGGGGTGCTCTCAGCCAAGAATCCCCAACTACACTGTGATTGGATGGAACTCTGAGAAGCGTCATTTCCTTGAAGAACCAGGTCCTTAGGAACATTTCTATCAGTAGATTCCCACGCTGGCCCCCCAGAGTGGCTGAGATGGATCTACCAAGAGTTTACTACCAAATGCTTCCGTGATTGGCAGCTCCCAGGCCTTCTGAGAGTGGGCGGGGAGGCTGTGATAAATCACAACCAAAACAAAACTGGCTGCAGTTCCCCCTTCCGCCCCCACTTCTTTACTCCCAGAATCATGTGTCATCTGAGAACCCAAGGGGGTGGGGGAGGGGGCTTCCGGGAGCTGTAGCCACAGCAGCGAGACAGAGACCCCATGCAGCTGGAGCTGAGCAATCCCTCTTCCTCCTACCATTGCCCCCCCACCCCACCTCCTGTGTGGGTGGGCTCACCCCCCACGTGCACACCCTGCACCCTGGAAGACTCTTCCCACTCCTTCGGAAACTCATATCCATTTTCTAACCCCATTCCAGCCCCAAATCCCACTTCTTGTGACGCATTTAGAGTCTGGCTGTGCCCGAGGTCTCCAGCGCCCACCCCTGAACCCAAACTAACCTCATCCCCTGTAGCAGTAACCACGGGCCACTGTCCCTCCAGCCGCGCTGGCTGCCTTGGGTGCAGGCCAGTGACCCATCTTTCAGTGATTCTACGGGAGCCAACATTTTCCCCCCAAGACTTTTCAGATCCAGAAAATGTTGAGTCTCAGAAAAGGAAAATAGGGGCTGGCGATTCAGCTCAGTGGTAGACCACTGGCCTGGCATACGCAAGGCCCTTGGTTTAATTCCCAGAAAAAGAAAGAGAATTGGGAGGAAGGGAAGAGAAGGAGAAAGAGAGAGAAAAGGAAGGAAGGAAGGAAGGAAGGAAGGAAGGAAGGAAGGAAGGAAGGAAGGAAGGAAGGAAGGAAGGAAGGCAGACAACTTACCCATGGTCACATGATAAATAAGTGACTACTACAGAGGTCATGGTTCCAGAATGGTCTCTGGGAAGCTGCATAGGATCTTAGCTGTGGCTTTCCGAGCTTTCTATTTTATTTAAGGTGTGTGTACAGGTGAAGGCCCGAGGGTCTGCCCACATGGGGTCTCCCGCGGCCATGGTTGGAATGCGAGCTGCCTTCCCTCTCCTGTCCCCCAAGGCCCACGCGTTGAATCTTTAGCTGGTGTGCATATTTGGGACACTGTGGCACCTTCAAGAGGAAGAGCCTTGCGGAGGCAGGCAGGCCGCAGGGGGTGATGGGCTTGGAAATTCCGTAGCCCAGTCCTGCTTCCTCCCAATTTGCTCTTGTTCTCTGCCTCCTGACGGATGCAGTGACCCCCAGCATCTTGCTTCTTCCCCCGCCAAGTCTTCTGTTATGCGAGTTTCCCTGAATCTCTGAACCGTAGCAAATAAACCTTTTCCCCTCTCGGTTACTGGTCCATGAGTGTTGTCTCCGCAAAGCAAAAGTAGCAACAACACTCCCTGAATCTGCAGCTCCCTGTTGGTGTACTTGGCTATGGGCTGGCAGCCAGTGAGATCCCATGACACACCCATAACGGGCGCTGAGGGTTCATCTCCCCCGCCCCTTTCTTTCTCATTTTTTTTTCCCAAGCAGTCCCATTACTTCACTATTTCTTTCATTCTGGCATTCCTCCGTTTTGGTTTTTTTTTTTTTTTTTTTGGACTCGTGTGTGTGTGTGTGTGTGTGTGTGTGTGTGTGTGTGGTGTATCAGAGAGCACTGTGTATGTCTGTGATTTCCAGGAATCATCCTGGGTGGGTTACTTCTACCTCTTTTCCTCTGGGGTTTCTCAGGCTCCGGCCTTCCAAGGTAGTACAAGCTGTGCTGGTGTTTGAACCAGGGATCAGGGATCCGAACTGGGGTCCGAACTGGGGTCCTTCTGTTTGGGAGGCAGAGGCTTAACCCCTGAGCTACCTCTCGAGCCGTGCACCTCTCCAGCCGCTCCTTCGTTCGTTCATTACGTGAATACAGACTCGTTTCTAGCTTGACCACACGGGCCAGCCAGGCGCATCTGTAGCCCCCACGCTCAAAGAATCGCCATACCGGTGATGCCCCCGTCTGTACCACCGCGGCGGACACACGGTGGCTGAGGGAACCCGGAAATGCACCTCGGAGTGGCAGAGCTGCGGGTCAGACGCAAACCGCAGAGCCCGCTCTCCCCACCCAAGGCCGGGGCTGCCCAGTCCCCGGCCACTTTCTGCGCATCTTCCGCGGGACCTTGTTGCAAGAATTCCTGTGGATGAACGTTCATGGGCTCGGATAAGCGTTTTGGCAACGTCTTCGTGGCCACTACGGGGATTTTACGACGTGGGTTAACGTGCCCCCTCCTCCGCAGACCCCCAGAGCAAGGAGGAGGCGGGACAAACCGGCGTCACGTGCTCCAGGTTGCCCTCAGAACGGCCAGCGTCCCGGCCCGGCCAGGGTTGCTAGGCAACCGGTAAACTTCGCGGCTCCAGCCGTTTGAAGAGCTCAAGAACCCGGAGGTGACTTGGACGCTTCCCGGGTCGGCCGAGCGGCAGGAGGAGCCCGGCTCGGGTGAGAGGCGGGAGCAGCGAGGACGTTCAAGCCTCAAGAGGACCGTGGCGAGAGAAGGGGACCGTCCCCCAGGGTAATAATCACCAGCTGTGTAAGACCCCCAGAGGAATCCTCCCGGGGCGCTCTGCGGGGCGCTGTAGCATGAGCCAGCGTCCTCCACGTCCTCCGCCGCACTGATCCTCCGGCCCGGGCGTCTCTCCAAGCGTCAGCGCCGCGCAATCGCTGGCCCCTGGCCTTCTGCACCCCTCCCACCGCAGTCTTGCCGAGGTCCTGAAGAAAAGCGGGATCCCCCCTGGTTTACAGAGAGGCCCTCTGGAAACCCCAGCCCCGGGGGCGGGATGGCCTGTTGAGAGGAAAGTTTTCTTTTTCAGGAGTTGGGGGTGAGGCGCCTGCTCCCAAACCCGGGGACCTGAGTTCATTCCCCCCAACTCCACATGATGGAAAGCGGAAACAGACTTCATATGAGCCCCATGCGTGTGTACCACATACAAACACTCTCTCTCTCTCTCTTTCTCTCTCTCTCTCTCTCTCTCAACACACACACACACACACCCCACACAGAGAAAAAAAATGGAAGGAGGATCACAAATGAACTTTGCGTGCAGCCTATCTGTGTCCTTCAGTCTGGGATCTGGGGTCATCTTGCTGTTAGGATGTCCTCACCAAGATCGCACAGTGGTCAGCTCCTTCAAAGCCTAGACACCTCCGGTCCAGCTCGTTGAAGTCCGCGCCTTCTCTCGCGTCCCCGCAGCGCGTCTTCTCCCAGCTCCCAGACCCCGTCTCCCGGGCTGCAGTCCCCTGTTGACTGGAGACGCTTGGCTCTATTTTTCAAGGCGAGAGAGGAAGAGGATGCAGTGGGGGGAAAGGGCTCTAGAGAGAGACCAGGTGAAGGGGCAGCGTCCATCACACACTCAGCAGGTGAAATGACTTGAGACCCTAGGGATGGGGGGGTGTAGATAAAGACCTGTATCTCCCTGAAGGAAGCAGTGTGTTGCTGGGAGCGGGACACAGACCTGCAGCTCTGTCATGTTCTGGAACTCTCTCCTGCCACTCACCATACTCATCCTCTACCACATTCCTATCTCCACCTCACCCTCATCCCCAGGGGAAAGCAGATGGAAGAAGGAGGTTCAGAAGGAAGTCTACCTTCTTTGGGGTGTGTGTGTGTGTGTGTGTGTGTGTGTGTGTGTGTGTGTGTGTGTGTTGCGCCTGTGCAGGTCCGAGGGCGACTTCAGGAATCACCATGGACTGCTCTTCCACTTACTGCTTTGCTCTGGGGTTTCCCAATTTCCCCCTTCCAGGGTGAGTTTCACAGGCCGCTGCCATATCCACCTGGCCTTGTCACGTGGGTTTTGGGGATCTGAACTCAGGTCCTTTTGCTCGACTGGCTGCTTGCGTCTCCTGAACCCAGGTCTTCCTCTTTTGAAGGTCAGGCGAGAGTCCCCGGGGACTACAGAATTCCAGAAGATTCCCAGGGACATAAGAGATAATGGACAGGGCCCATCCATCCCAGGCTCTCAGATGGGCTGCCCCAAGGGACGACGCCGAAGAGGAAATGTTTTCATATCTTTATTATACCCAGGAGCCCAGTGCCAAGGCTTGAGCCTGCCCCCTCCTTCCAGCAAGTTCCCACACTGACACCACACGTCCCTGCTTCCTGCTGCCTGCTCTTTCTCTCCTCCCCCCCCGCCCCCAGCTTCAGGAATCACTTGGCCCAGTACCGCTGCACTGGGGCAAGTTTTATTTTTGTATATGCTCTGAGTTTCTGCACCAAGATCCAGGAGACGATTGCAATTTTTTTTAGAGTGAGTGTGTGTGTGTGTGTGTGTGTGTGTGTGTGTGTCTGTCTGTCTGTCTGTTATTCCAGCATTTGAGGCTCAGGAAGACCTGTGTGTAGCTCAGTAGTGGAGTGCCTACCTAGCATGTGCAGGGTCCTGGGCTTCACGAGGGTGGGAGGGGGTGTCTGCATGGGGTGTCTGCACATTTATGGGTCTCTAGGTTCCCAAGAAGTCAGTCTCCCCCCCAAACTCCCTGGCGCAGTGACATGTCTCTCCACCCCACCCCCTCCTGTCACCCTGCTCAGACCCTGTTTGGGGAAGTCCTGGCCTACAGCACTTGTCTCCCAAGGGAGGGACCCTTGAGCCACGCCCCCCCATCAGCTGACCTCGCCATTCATCCCTGCCCGCTTGGGAGAAGAGCGCTTGCCTTGGGTCCTTGACTGGACTGTCTTCCTGTCACCAGCTTGCCTTTAAATGTGGGCTCTGTGGGCCTCCACCCTGGGGCACAATGCCTCTGCTCTCGTTCAAATCCAACCCAGGCTCAGGAGACTGGCTTTGTCATGGTAGGGTTTCCCGGGTCACTTCTGCCTCCTTGTGTCCCCCTGTCACCGCAGTGGGGGGAGGGGAAGACACAGAGAGGGAGACGTAGATCCAGCTGTTTGCCCCCAGCTGCCGTGTTTGGGAAGCGCAGGGGGCACCATCAGGGTGCGACAAGGAGACTTTAGCTGCCCGCGGCCTCGTGGCCCCCAGGGACCCATTATTCTTCGTCTAGAATGAAGACATGAGGGTACCCGACTGCAGGGGGCTTCTCTCTCCAGCTTCTGCACCCCCCTCCCGGTACCCCATCCCCAGCCACTGTTCCTACCAGAGTTTGCACACTATCTTCCGGCAGCCTGTGGCCCAGGCTGACGCTGGGATCTGCCCTTCCAGGAAGCCAGGAGATTTGGGTCTTATCTTCCTCCTCCTCCTCCTTTTCCTCCTCCGTCTCCTCTTCCTTCTCCTCCCCCTCCTCCTCCTGCTCTCTCTTCTCCACTTCTTCCCCCCTCCTCCTTCATCTCTTCCTTCTCCCCCTCTTCTTCTCCCTCTCCCTCCTTCTCTCTTCTCTACCTTTTTCCTCCTCTTCATCTCTTCTTCCTTCTCCTCCTCTTCCTCCTCCTCCCCAGTTGTTCCATGTTTCTGGCTCACTTACACAGGACCTGGGATCTGAACTCAGGACCTTCTACTTGAGAGGCAGAGGCCTAACCCCTGACCCATCTCTCCAGCCCTGGGTTTTAAATTTTTTGAGACAGGGTGTCATGTAATCCAGGCTGGCCTTGAATTTACTATGTAGCTGTGATAGTTAATCCTGGGTGTCAACTTGACATACCTGATATTAACTAAGATCAGCTGAGATCACACCTGGCAAGATCAGCTGAGACCACCCGAAGAGATTATCTGGATAACACAAAGATCAGCCTTAGATCCCATCAGAACCTCCATAGATTCCCATTGGAACCTCCCAGTAGAGGACCAGATAAAGGAAAGACAGAACAGGAGACTGAGAAGAAGAGAGACTCTCCAGGAATCCTTCAGTCATCACCCACTAGCCTCTCGGATGGGTGTGACGTAGCCTGTCTCCTTAGCCTTGCCGCTTCCACCATGAAAGACTATATCTTCCCTCTGGAACCCTAAGGTGAATAAATTTCCTTTTCTCCCTCACGTTATTTGACTTTGAATGCGCTCTCATGGCAACAGTTCAGAGTAACCGTTATAGTTGCTAAGGATGACATTGAACTCCTGATCCTCAGTCATTCAAATCCTGGAATTACAGGCATGACCCACCACACTAGTACATTTTATTTATCTACCTGTCTGTCTGTCTGTCTGTCTATCTATCTATCTATCTATCTATCTATCATCTATCTATCATCTATCTATCTATTTATCTATCTATCTATCATCTATCTATCTATCATCTATCTATCATCTATCTATCTATCTATCTGTCATCTATCTATCTATCGGAAGCGAGGAAGGAGGGACAGCGGGCACTACATGTCCCACTGCATGTGAGTGGAGATCAGAGGGCATCTTTCAGAAACTGGTTCTCTTCTTCCACCATGTAGGCTCTGTCAATCAAACTCATGGCACCACAGTTGCATGCGTGCTCCTTGCCGCCCTGCCGGCCCCATCTCAAGTTTAGAAGGGTGGTTCTGCTGCCCATCTTGGAGGGCAGGTGCAAGAACCAAGTGCGATAGTTACTCTTTCCTGTCGCTGTGAGAGAGCATCAAAGTCAAGCAACTTAAGGGAGGAAGGGAGATGTATTCAGCTCATGGTTCCAGAGGGAAGAAACAAGCTTTCATGGCAGAGGTGACATGGCTGGTGGCTGAAGCTGGAGGCAGCTATGTCACTGCAAACATCCCACAGGTTCAGAGATGCTCAGGCCAGCAGGCCAGTGAATGACGGCTGAAGGCTGGAGGATTCCTGGAGAGTCGAAGAAGCGGAGCGTCTCTCTTCCCAGTCTTCTGTTCTGTGGGTCCTTTGATCTGTCCGCTACTGGGCGGTTCCCATCAGATCTAGGGCTGGGCTTCCAATTGTAAACATATTGATCTGGATCATCTCTCCAGGTGGTCTGACAGCTGATCTTAGGTCATGCCAGGTGTGGTCAAGTGGACACCCAGGGTTAACTAGCACACCAAGTAAGGTCATTTATGCTTAGCGGATGATCAGCGTTCAGAGGCGTATTGTTGGGATGTGTGTTTGAGGCAGAGTCCCACCACGCAGAACTCATGGTGGTCCCTTTACCCGGCCTTTCCAGCACTAGGGTCAAGGCATGAGTCGCTATACCCAGCTTCAAAGGAGCTTTTCATTCCTTTGTTTACAAATGAGGTCTCCTGTAGCCCGGCTAGACTTGAACTTGACGTGTAGTCTTCCATCTAGAATGATCTCAAACTCCTGGTCCTTCTGCTTCCACCTCCCAAGTTCTGGGATTTCAGGCAGGCATCTAGTTAGATGTGTATGTGTGTGTCCATGTGTGTATGTGTATCTGTGTGTCTTTGTATATATGTATATATGTATGCGTATATGAACCTGTATGGATATATATGTGTGTGTTTATATATGTATGGGTGTATTTGTATATATGTATGTGTAAGTCTATGTCTGTATGTATATGTCTGTGTGCATATATGTGTATGTGTGCTGTATGCCTATGTATGTGTATGTATGTGTATATGTATATGTGCATATGTGTGCATGTATGCCTACGTCTGTATGTATGTGTGTGTGTTATATGCACGAGTGTGAGCATATTTGGAGTCTAGAGATTGACATCAGGATCTCCCCTTGATCACTTCTCCCCTTTAGTATCTGGAGACAAGTTGCCCGGCTGAGCCTAGAACTCGCCCCCAGGATCAGTCTATATCCATCCCCCAGGCTAGGGTTATACTCACAGCCCACCTGTAATTTTCCATGGATGCTGAGGATCTGAATCTAGGTCCTCACCCCCATGTAGCAAGCATGTTACCTCCCATCCCCGCCATCTCCCCAGTCCTGGATGAGTCTTTATTTTATTTGTGTTTATTGTGTGTGTGTGTGTGTGTGTGTGTCTGTGTGTGTCTGTGTCATAGGGCACTATGTGTCCCTGTGGAGGACCAAGAGTGACTTCATGGATCATCCTGGATTGCTTCTACCTCCTTCTTGCTTTGCTCAGAGATTTCCCAGGCTCCGTCCACCAGGGTAGGAAGTGCGGCCACCGAAGTTTCCTCCTGGCATTTTTTTTTTTTTTTTAAACCTTGGGACCTGGGATCCTAACTCAGGACCTTCTGCTTTGGAGGCAGAGGCTTAACCCCTGAGCCATCTCTCCAGCCCCTGGATGAGTTTTTAAAACACGGATGTCGTTTCTGGAAAGATCTCCGGAGATTCCCCAACCCGACTCCACGCCGAACATCTGGAGAGCCTGGTGCTGCCTCTTGTGGGACCGAGGTGAACCCCTCTCCCCACACGCTTCCCTCTGCTCCCACAGCAGCCGTCGCCATGGAGATCGTCTACGTGTACGTCAAGAAACGCAGCGAGTTTGGGAAGCAATGCAACTTCTCCGACCGTCAGGCCGAGCTCAACATCGACATCTCGCCCAACCCGGAACTGGCCGAGCTGTATGTGGAGCGGAACCCGGTGGACACCGGCATCCAGTGCTCAGCCAGCATGTCCGAGCACGAGGCGAGTCCCGTCCCAGCCCCCGGGGAACGGAAGTGGGGTCAGGTGCTGGGAGTGCGCAGGCAGAATCCCCCCCAGACCCTCCACGGTGCCGGGTCAGGAGCAGACAAGACCTGGGGGTGGGGGAGGAGAGCAGGTTCCAGACATATCCAGACCCATTCACACCTGCATGCAGAGAGCTGGGACACAACCCAACACAAATCATAACCTTACTAAAACTTAGAACATCACGGGTTTTTGGTTTTCGTTTTGCAACTGTTGGTCACTTGAGAGCACAGTTCTGGAGTGTGAACTTGGGCGGATGATGAGGTGGTGTGACACAGGGACACAGACAGGAGCTGCAGAGATGGCTCAGGGGCTAAGACTGTCTTGCAAGCAGAAGGTCCTGAGTTCGGATCCCAGGTCCTACGTAAAAATACCAGGCAGAACAGCTTTAGCCTGCATTTCTGGCCCTGGTGGGCAAAACCTGGGAAATCCCAGAGCAAAGCAAAAAGGTGATAGAAGCAATCCAGGATGGTTCCCAAAGTCATCCTTGGGCCTCCACAGGGACACACTAAAAAAAAAAAAAGTTAGTTTGGTGGGTAAAGGCGCCTGCTCCCAAATCTGACAACATGAATTCAAGTCCCAAAAGCCCACATGGTGGAAGGAGAGACCTGAAAGGTGTCCCCTGACTTTCACCTGTGTGCTATAGCATATATGGGTATATCTTCCTCTCTCTCCCCATCTTTCATGTAAACAAAATTACAAAAAAATCGGACAGGCCTAGAACCAAGATGTCCTGCCAGAAGGCTCTGACAGTTTCTAAGAGGGTTGCCAGACTCATTCTGGGCATTCGGCACCAATAGAGAAGTATTCAGAGGGAGAGTGAGAGAAAGGAAGTGTCCCACAGGAAGTTCCTACTGGGGTAGGGGTAGACGGGGCCCAAAATGCCCTTGGGTGGTCCCAAGAGCTTCCTGCCCACATATCGCAGAGGATCACCCCCCCATGGGATCAGCAGGAGCTGGGAGAAGGTTAGGTGGCACAAAGTCACCCGTTACGTCATAACTTAGATCAGTGGACAAAGTCACACCCCACGTAGCCACAACACGCAGCGTGTAGCCGCCAGCGTGTGCTGGACTCCCGAGACCCGGGTATGCCTGTCACAGCCCGGCCCTGGCAAGACACCACACTTGGGAGAGCTGGCTAAAAGTGGAGGGAAAGGAGGGTGGCAATACCATGGGGAGGGTGGGTTTGGGTAGGACGACAAGAAGGCTTTGGAAATGAAAGCAACAGACCGGCGCGCCAGACCGTGTGCGCGAAGGAAGGTCAGTGAAATGAGCGCTTGGAAATGTTTGTGAAAGGCTGGGACGATGGCTCAGGGGTAAAGCTTTTGTCCCCCAGGCACAAGGACCTGAGTTCGGACCCCCAGATCCCATCTAAAAAAGTAGCTTGAAAGTGGAACCTGGGAAACCCCAGAACAGAGCAATAAGGAGGTAGAGCAATTCAGGATGATTCCCAAAGTCACCCTTGGGCCTCCATAGGCACACGCACTCAGGGTCCCTCTGGTACACACACACACACACACACTTCTCGCAAAAGAAACTGGTCTTCTCCCCCACTCCTCTCTGTTTAGGCCAACACGGAGCGGTTCGAGATGGAGAACTGTGGGATCAATCATGTCGAGGGGGGCTGGCCCAAGGACGTGAACCCCCTGGAGCTGGAGCAGACCATCCGCTTCCGGAAGAAAGTGGAGAAGGATGAGAATTACATCAATACCATCATGCAGCTGGGCTCGGTGAGGGGACCCCCGCACACGGGTTCCAACTCAGGGCAGATGGCTCCCCTTATGAACCTCCGTGGCTTCTGGGATGGGGGGTACCCCTGCTGCCCCCACAGACCCACAGCTGATCATGTGTTAGGAGAGATCTAAAAACATAGGAAGCCTCGGGGACAAGGAGATCCCAAATAGCAGAGACTGAAGCAAATCCATTCACATGCACCCTGCCCCCAAAGAGTTTGCAAAAGGTAGAGATCAAAGGTAAATACCAAAGACATCCCCCCCCATGTCACACTAAGAAAGCTAGGTGGCCAGCAAAGGGTCTTGTCTTTTTGCCCTGTAAGGCATGAGACCTGTAAGGGCTACTTGAGACCCTGTCTCAGCAAATCCAAACGGAAGGAGTCGGGGTGTGCTTTAGCTACTGGAGAGCTTGCATAATGTGTACGAAGCCCGGGGTTCAATCCCCAGCACCGCGTAAAACCAGGGTGGTGGTGCGTATCTATAATCCCAGCACCCGGGAGAGGCAGGCAAGAGGACCAGAAGTTCAAGGTCATCCTCCTCTACATGGAGAGTTCCAGGCCAGTTAGTCTAGCAGAGACCGGACTTCCAGAGCAGGCGAGTGAGATGGCTCAGCGGGTCGAGGCGCCTGCGTTGCAAACCTGGCAACTCGAGTTCTATTCCTGGAGCCCACACGGTGGGAGGAGAGAAGGGGCCTCTGAAGGCTGTCCTCTGACCTCTATGGGTTCTCTCCCTCCCTCCCTCCCTCTCTCCTATAAACAACTACAAAATCACTTTTTAAAATAATTAATTAATTTATTTATTTATTTTTAGTTTTACAAACATATTGATTTCCTTCTTCCCGCTTCTTGCCCTCCCCCCTCCTTCCCATCCTCCTCCCTTCCCTTTATCAATCCATTCCACTCCTTCCCACCCTCTTGCCTGGCCACTTCTATGAACCCCAGAGTTCCCTCTGGCTTGTCTATTCTTGTGGGGGTTCAGGCCTCTGTGTCCTATCAAGTGGCCCCTCTTCAGGCCCCCCACTGATATGGGCGTTTCCCTTCACTCATCCTGCTTTAGTCCCGAGGATTCCACCGCGTGTTCTTATCTTACTGCAGTTCCTCTTAGTCCACGGGACATGCTGCTATGTCAGGCGTTGTGCCGGTCTGGGAAGATCAAGTTCTGCTTCTGAGCTAAGGTCTTAGATAGCTTTGATGTGCACTAAAGATGAATTGAAATCAATGGCTTGTACTTGCAGATTTAAACAGACATTCAGGGCTGCAGCAATGGCTCAGGGATTAAGACTCTGTCTCAAAAGCAGAAGGTCCTGAGTTTGGATCCCAGCTCTCCACATAACAACGCCAGGTAGAAACTGCAGTGTCCTATACTTCTGATCCTGGTGGGCAGAACCTGGGAAATCCCAGAGCGAAGCCAGAAGGAGGTAGAACAATCCAGAATGATTTCCCAAGACACCCTTGGTCTTCTAGAGGGACACACAGTGAATGATCTCTGGTACTCTGATACACACACACATATTGCAATGGTCACCGCAGACATCTTGGAGGCTGAGGGCGGCTAGACCACTTGCTGCACAGGCAGACTCCTCCTGGAGGTAGGGTGGGGCTAATCCACCTCAAGGCCCACCCTTGTGACTGCCTCCCTCCAGCAAGGCCCCACCTCTCAAGGTGCCATGACCTGGTCAAACACATGAGACTGTGGGGGACACAGTTCAAACCATGACACATATTAAATAAATAAATAAAATATTTTTTAAAATTTAGGGAATTTGAAAAAGACATGTAGAATTTTGTTCTGGTTTCTGCTAAACATAAATAGTTAAGATATCTGCTTGTCGATTACGTGCACACATTCAATCAGATTTAGGATTTCAGTTATTTGTAGGTGTCTGTGCATTCTTAAAGCTTCCCCAAGTCCTAGGATCACTTTCAAGGGATTTTTTTATTAGTTTAAATATAAAATAAAGTCAGCTGAATCTACAAAAAAATTATGTATTTATTTGATATATACATATATATATGGAGAGAGACAGAGAGAGAGAGAGAGAGATGAGGCAGGCTGTCAGACCTCAAGGCTTCCCTCCCTCCAACAACACATCCTTCATCAAGATTCCACCTCTTAAAGGTTCTAATCTTCCCAAACAGCCCCGCCACGTAAGGACTAAGTGTTGGTAGCATATGAGCTTATGCTAATATGTTTTATGTATGTATGTATGTGTGTATTTATTTATTTATTGTGTGTATCAAAGGGCACTCACTGTGTGTCCCCTGTAGAGGACCAAGGGTATCATCCTGGATGGCTTCTCCTTCCTTTTTGCTTTACTCTGGGATTTCCCAGGCTCCACCCACCAGGGCTGGATGTGCAGGTTGACGCTGTGTTTGCCTGGCATGTTTTACATGGGACCTGGAATCTGAACTCAGGACCTTCTGCTTGGGAGGCAAAATCTTAACCCCTGAGCCATCTCTCCAGCCTGCTAATGGGTTTTTACAGTCAAGCCACAAACATGGTCTGTGCTTGCAATACTGTACTCACAAGAATCCATCTCCTACTTGGAGGTGGCACGCTGCCCCTCCCCCATTCAACGTGAGTAGGCCTAGCCTAAAGGGTCCCTCCCAGACTCCATCCCAGCCCTGCTTGGTCTGAAAGGACCCCTCTGGGCTGCCACGAGCAATCTGCCCCCCCCCCAGATCATGGAGCACTGCATCAAACAGAACAACGCCATCGACATCTACCAGGAGTATTTCGACGACGAGGAGGCCATGGAGGTGACGGAAGAGGCCCCTTCAGCCAAAACCATCAACGTCTTCAGGTAGGCACAGGGGTCTGGCCGCCTGTCACCCTGCAAGTGGGTGCCCCCAAAGGGGCCTCTTCACCTGCCACTCATCAGTGGGAGCTAATGTCTGTGCCCTAAGCTTGACCAGAGGTAGAGCAGGAAAGTATCTAGCAGATAAATGGGGTCCTGCCCTGGGGGAGCTGGCTGGCAGACAGGAAGGGGGTGCAGCTCTGGGGGTACGCAGTGCTGGACTTCAGGGATCTCAAAGCATCAATGGCCAACTTGCCTCCGAGGACAGTAATTTGACAAGGACCCAGCCTGGCCGAGGGTGTGAAGTCATGGCGGCTATTCGCTGTGGCGGGTGTATGTGAGCTGCAGTGATCCTGCTGCTTCACGGGATGGACACGACACCGCTGTGAACTTGAACAGGGCAGCGGCTTCTACTCCCACCAGAAAGGACCAAACCGGAACAGCCTCCGGCCAGCGCTGCCTTGTGTGTGTCTGTGTGTGTCCACATGCAGGATGGGGGCAAGAATGCATTTGACTTCAGACTTTTTTCTTTTAGCATGTGTATGTGGTGTGCTTGTATGTATGTTTGCGTGTGCACGCGTGCATGTGGACAGTGTGCATGCGTGTGGGCGTGTGCATACAGAGGTCAGAGACTGACGTCAAGTGTAGTCCCCAATAGTTCTGCACCTAGTACATTGAGGCAGGTTCTCTCTCGACCCCAGGCTCACTGATTGGGCCAGCTGAGCTAGCCAGCTTGCTCTGGGGATTCCCCATCTCTGCCCCTCCCTCACTGACGGGATCTCAGGTGGGCAAGGCATTTACCTGTGTGTCCGTACCTGAAGTCTGGGCTTCATGTTTGCATGATAAGCGCTTTACCCACCAGGCCATGTCCCCAGTCCCCAATTTAGGATTTGTAGCTTCCTGAACTTCCACCTAAGGCCGGGTCAGGGGTGGTAAGATTCGGGGTTTGAGTCCTGGTGCCACCAAACCAATCAGAAAGTGCTGTGTAATCTGTGGCTAGCAGGATGGCCCAGCAATAAAGCCACATGTGGTCCAAACCTGGAGCCGGCCAAGCTGATTCTGTCCCAAAGCCCACACCAAGGTGTCAGGAAAGAGCTGAGCCCAAGAAGCTGTCTTCTGACCTTTCCCTGTGCACCTCATGCACACACAGACCCAATAATGATAATGATAGTAACACTGAGTTAAAAAGAAGTCCTCACATGAACCGCCACGCAGTGCTCCTGGCTACCAACAGGGGGCGCTCTTGGCCGCACATCTTGTGAGTCTCGACAGATGTACGACATGTGTCCGGGTTGCCCTGTCACACGGAGTGGTTCCTTGCCTTAGAAATCCCTGCCTCCCCCAACCCTGCCAACCCCCCCCCCAATCTTCTCACTGTCTCTGAAGAGTTGTGTCTCCCACAGTGTGGAACAGTTGGGGTCGCATGGGATGTGGCTCCGGCTTCTTCCACTCACCCACAGGCGTTTACGTTTCCCCAGCTCTTCTTGGTGCGATTTCTTTTCTGTCTTCTGGATGTGCCCCTGCAGACGCCCTCAGTGCTGGGAGACGTCTTGGGTGCCTCCAAGTTTTAACTGTAAAATTTGTGTATAGAGTGGCACGCGGTCACAAAATCTTGGAGTTTTGTTTTGTTTTTTGTCTATTTTGATTTAGTCTTGTAAAACAGGGTCTCAAGTAATCCAGGCTGATTGTGAACCCACTGCATATGGCTTTGGCCTCCTAATATGCTTCTGTCTCCCCAGTGTGTGTGTGGGGGGGGTATCAGATGAGCCCTCTGCCCAGGGTCACCTTTGCTTTTCAAAGAGATTCCTCTAAGTGAAAGGATTGCTTAGGACTATTTGAATTTGTAAATATTTGTGTGTGTGTGTGTGTGTGTGTGTGTGTGTGTCTGTCTGTCTGTCAGAGGGCACTGTGTGTCCCTGTGGAGGATCAAGAGTGACGTCAGGAATCATCCTGGATTGCTTTTACCTCCTTGCTTTGCTCTGGGATCTCCCAGGCTCTGTCCACCAGGGCTGGAAGTGCAGGCCGCTGTCATTTCCACATGGTGTTTTTATGTGGGACCTGGGATCTGAACTCAGGGCCTTCTGCTTGTGAGGTAGTAACCCCTGAGCCATCTCTCCAGCCCTATTTGAAGTTTTAAAGGGGGAAAAAACCTAGTAAATCAGGAATGTAGCCACCCCATCCTGCCTCCTCCCTCTCCCTCCCTGCTCCCCCTTTAAAGGGATCCTCAGGACATCAAGAGGACGGCCACACACATCTCTTGGCATCCGGATGGCAACAAGAAGCTGGCGGTAGCCTATTCCTGCTTGAATTTCCAGCGCTGGCCCATGGGCATGAGTTACGATTCCTACATCTGGGACCTGGGTGAGACACAAGATCCAGGAAGCCTGAGGGCCTGGCGCATGCAGGAGTTGGGGTGGGGAGAGAGGGCCACCAAAGTGTGGGGGGAGTGGCAGGGCAGAGGTCAGGGTCAAAGGGCACCCACAGGGAGATGCCCAGACATGAGCACAGCACAGCGCCAGGGAATTCCTTTCTGCTCCCTCATGCTGGGGCAGAGCCAGGCAAGTGCGCTTCTGCACGTGCCGGCAAGAGTCTTTTTAAAAATGTTTTATTTATTTATTTGTGAGAGGGGTGAGAGTTCTAGATTCTTTTTTTTTAAAATGTTTTCACATTCTTTTTTTATTATTATTATTATTATTATTATTATTATTATTATTTATTCAACTGTGTGCATATGTGTGTGTATGTGCGCGCGCGCGTGTGTGTGTGTCTGTGTATGTGTAGAACCACGGACGAATTCGCGAACCACCATGGACGCCTCCACCTCCTTCTGCCCCGGGATTCACAGGCTCCGCCCTACCAGGACCAGAAGCGCAGGCCGCCCCCGCTTCCGTCTGGCGTCTATACGTGGGATCTGGGATCCGAACTCAGGACCTTCCGCCTGCAAGGCGGAGGCTTAACCCCTGAGCCACCTCTCCAGCCCGAGAGTTCTAGATTCTTACCCTAAGGCCAGCTCCCATGGAATCCCCAAATCCTAAAGTTCATATCTCAGAGATGCCAGCTGAGGGTTGGGGAAGATGGCTCAGGGGTTAAGCCTTTGCCTTACAAGCAGAGGGACCTGAGTTCAGATTCCCCGGATCCCGTGTCAAAAATGCCAGGTAGGGGCTGGAGAGGTGGCTCAGGGGTTAAACCTCTGCCTTGCAGAGGGAAGGTCCTGAGTTCGGATCCCAGATCCCACGTATAGACGCCAGGCGGAAGCGGGGGCGGCCTGCGCTTCTGTTCCTGGTAGGGCGGAGCCTGTGAATCCCGGGGCAGCAGGAGGTGGAGGCGTCCATGGTGGTTCGCGAATTCGTCCGTGGTTCTACACACACATACACAGACACACACACACACACACACACACACACGCACATGCGCACAGTTGAGTAAATAATAATAATAAAAAAAAATGCCAGGTAGCTGTGGCGCAGGCTTGCACTTCTGGCCCTGGAAGCCAGAGCCTGAGAATCCCCACAGCAAAGCTTAATAAGGAGGTGGAGCCATCCAGGCAGATGTGTGCACACATGCACGCGCACACACACACATACATGCGCACACGCATACACATACATGCGCACACGCACATGTGCAAAAAGTGAATTAAAAGAGAGGTGGATGGAGAAAGGCTCTGGGTAGCCTTGTAGGATCAGCATGTGCTTTGAAGCCCCGGGAGCTGGAGCTAGAACTCCACACCAGTGCACGCTCCACTTACACCCCTCCCCCACCAAGCCATGGCTCCAGGCCAAGGGCGAGGAGGGGGGGAGGAGGTTCCTGGAGCCTCTCATTGCCACCCCCACATGTAGAAGGATTTAACTTA